>JBBPOL010000679.1:0-11030 GCA_038091435.1 Leccinum variabile | reverse complement strand
GTGTTCCACAAATAGTGACAGACCCTGACACTTTTTCCCAGAATGGAACAGATTGGGTCTCAGCTAGGCAATGCTGTCATGCTGTGAGCTGAAAGGTCGGTTTGCTGATGTCAATCGGGTACAGAGCAAGTTGTTTCCTGCATTTGGCACGGACGAACCGCTACTTCTATGTGCACCGACGGGTGCTGGCAAGGTAAGCTGATTGATTGTATTTTAAAAGTCCTCACTTATGCGGTGGACCCACTGGCGACCAATGTTGCAATGATGACCATCCTCAACGAGCTGGCAAAAGTACAGAAATGAAGATACTGGCGAATTCGCGCTCGACCAGTTCAAGATAGTGCCACATCGCTCCTATGAAAGCCCTCGTACAAGGGATGGTCGGCAACTTTACCTCACGTCTTACCTCCGCGTTTGGGATCAAAATCGGTGAGCTGACCGGCGATTCTCAAATGACGAAGCAGCAAATCTCCGAAACCCAAATCATCGTGACGACGCCAGAAAAAATGGGACGTCATCACTCGCAAGGGCACGGATACCAGCTACACGAACCTCGTTCGCCTCGTGATTATCGACGAAATCCACCCGTTACACGACGAGCCTGGTCCCGTCTTGGAAAGCGTTATCGCTCGAACAATCCGGAGAATGGAGCAGGCGGGTGACTATGTCCGACTCGTTGGCCTGTCCGTAACGTTGCCGATTGTCAAGACGTGGCGACTTTCCTCCGCGTGGACGAGTCGAAAGGGGCTCTTTGTGCACGGCGACTCTCGCGTGGGGTGTCAACCTTCCGGCGCACACTGTCATCATCAAAGGGACGCAGATCTACAATCCCAAGAAGGGTCGGTAGGTTGAGTTATCTTTTCAAGATGTCCTCCAGATGCTCGGAAGCGCCGGACGACCGCAATACGATACGTATGGTGAAGGAGTTATCATCACGAATCACTCGGAGCTCCGGTTTTACCTTTCGCTCTTGAACCAGCAACCACCGATCGAGTCCCAGTTCGTCTTCATATCGGCGTACAATTTGAACGCAGGCCCGATCGTACTTGGGACGGTTAGGAACCGCGACGAAGCAGTGCAGTGGTTAGGGTACACGTATTTGTGAGTGTTCTTGTCATGATTAGCCGTTCTCTGACCGACGTTCTCAGGTATGTGCGTATGCTCGAGTCCCTGGACTATACGAGGTCGGAGTCGACTACCAAGACGACGACGACGGGTTGATTCAAAAGCGCACCGACATCGTTCATTTCAGCTGCAGCGCCCATCGAGAAGTGCCACCTTGTTCAAGTACAAGCGGTCTTTGGTCGATCCCAGAGCACGGAACCCGGTCGCATCGCATCGCATTACTATGTAACGCACAATTCGATGGCGACGTACAATTAACACCTGCGGCCGACAATGTCAACGTTGGAGTTGTTCCGAGAATTTGCGCTCTCGAACGAGTTCAAGTTGGTTCCCGTGAGTGTTTCGTAGATTTTCCGGTTTGATTACCATACTGACAGCAATTTTAAAGGTACGACAAGATGAGAAGCTCGAGCTTGCAAATTTGCTGGAACGCGTGCCTATTCCCGTCAAGGAGGGCGTCGACGAGTCACAAAAATCAACGTGCTTTTGCAGGCGTACATATCCCAACTGAAGCTCGATGGTGTGGCTCTCGAATCTCGTTCTCATCCAATAACTCGTAACCGCGGTTTTATTTCTATTTAGGATTTGCGTTGGTCGCCGACATGGTGTTCGTGCAGCAGTCGGCTGGGCGTATTGTACGCACCATGTTTGAGATTTGCCTGAACCGAGGGCGGGCTGTGCCAGCTCGGGCGTGTCTTGCCTTGTGCAAGATGGTGGAACGACGAATGTAAGCGTAGGTTTTTGTGCTTAACGTTGTCCATACTTACCTGATCAAACCAGGTGGGGCTCGTTGACACCGCTCCGTCAGTTCAAGGGCGTACCCCAGGAAGTTATCAGAAAGGCTAAAGGCAAGCTTGAACAATTCGTGCGTATACAAGACGTTGCTGAATGTACGTGCTAGCGTTATTCTAGCCAGGGTGCCGTTACTTTGATTTGAACCCATCCGAGCCGGGAGAGCTCATCGGTATCCCTAACGCCAGCCGCCTTGTTCACCGCCTCGTCCATAACTTCCGAAAACTTCAGCAAGTGTTTGTTTTCACGCGGTTGCGAGCTGTCGTGACCCACGTTCCCAGACTACAAGCGCAAGTACAACCGATCACGCCTTCAAATCGATTTGTCCATCCTTCCCGATTTCCGCCGGGACGAGAAGATCCATGGCACTGCCGAGACGTTCTTCATTTTGGTGGAAGGATGTTGATGGCGAAGTTGTTCTCTTCCATGATTCGTTCGTCCTCCGTCAGCAGTACGCGGAAGACGAGCACCACGTCATCATCACGGTGCCAAAGTTCCAGCCGGTACCTACCAACTACCATACTTATATCTCCGTTGTATCGGATAGGTGGTTATACGCGGAGACGAGGCTCCCCATACCATTTAAGCACCTTATTCTACCCGAGAAATTCCCACCTCTGACTCCCCTCCTAGACCTCCAGCCTTTGCCGCTCTCCGCGTTGCACCAACAAAGAATTCGGAGCAATGTATTCGAACACAATCCAAACGTTCAATACGATTCAGACGCAAGGCTTCCAAGCCCTCTATACGTGATGAAAACGTGTTTGTCGGTGCCCCAACAGCGAGTGGAAAGACGATCTGCGCGGAATTCATTCGTGCTGCTCGAGCTATGGAACAACCGGGACAACTCGAGAGCTGTCTATATTGAGCCGTATCAGGAGATAGTAGACCAGCATGTTAAGGAGCGCCGTCGCAAGTTCAAGGATGTGTAGGGCGGGAACGAGGTCGTGAACCTGGCTGGGGAGATCAACGCAGACCCCGCTTGTTCAAAAGAAAGAAAGGCGACGTGTCAACGCCAGTCTGACCCCCGGTGGCAACGAGGTGCGTCCCCACCACCTATCTCAGTCCCCGAGCCTCTCTCTTACCCTCTCCCTCACCCATGCTAGACCCCGTCCACGCCGACAACGACGACGATCTGTCGGGGAGACGACGGAGACAGACGAGGTGCGTCCCCACCACATCTCTCTCTCTCTCCCTCTCTCTCCCTCTCTCTCCCTCTCTCTCTCTCTCTCGCTTACTCCCCTCTTTCTGCTTTCTGCCCCTCTGCCTCACCCACATCACACCCTACACCAGACCCCGTCACGCCAACAACACCGACAGCGCGACATCGACGCGACGACAACTGTCGACGCGGACAATGACACGACGACGACGACGAGGGGACGGGGACGGGATGGTAATGGGATGGCGACGAGACTGAACGGCGCGTCAACGGTAGACCCCAACGAAGCGATGTCGCCGGGGACGGGCCACCACCTCTTTCTCTCCCTCCCTCTCTCTCTCGCTTACTCCTCTCTGCCCACCTCTCAGCTCCCTCACCCCACACCCTACGCCAGACCCCGTCCACGCCAACACGCCGACAACGACAACACTGACGGCGCGACAACAACTGTCGACGCAGACGATGGCACGCCGACAACGAGGGGGCGGGGATGCGGTGGCGACCACATCAGGAAATACCTCCCCTGGATAATTGCACAGAATCATAGATATTTTCAATGAAATATAGCAAATATATACTATTCTTCACAAATGTATCATTTCCTATCATTCAGGACAAAACCACTGCCTAATAATTGCACCAATTCCCACCAATTTTCACATATTTGTTATGTTTGTGTGAATTATATAAATTATTCACGATTAGATTCAAACCAACGTGTAGCAGAGACTATTTTTGACATATTTGACATTTGTTGGAAGTATCACCATTTAGAGATTTCAAAGAACCTTTACGATTACATGCAAACAGGCTATTGTACATTGATATATGTGGACATATCCTTAAACGAATTGACAAGGAAACTAGGGCATCTATCAAGGACATTCTCACTTGTCCACTCCGTAGGAACAGTTCCTCCCCATCTTGGTAGTAGGTGTACACTTCGCATGATCAGCTCAATAGGCACAACAAATGCCGAGCATTCACCATTACGAAGTGCTTTGCGAACGGAGTACATCTTCGTTGTGGGGTCCGGCATGGGGGAGAATCTACTGAACCATTCTACGTACGCGAGATGCTTGGGTGGTGGTCTCTCTCTTTCGAAGAGGCACTCTATTGCCTTGGACGGTAGGGTAAAGATCACCTTCACTTGTCCGACACGGAAATCTAGTTACAAAGTTCTTCATTAGTCCGAGTTACCATGACTGCAAGCCCGGTTACCTTGCAATTTTTTCGACCGTGATGCAACATTCCGCACTCTAACAAGTGCGGTATCAAAGCGGGGGGATTTGACGGTACCACCAGCAGAGACGGTGGCAGGGTGTGCATGAATTGAGTCAATGGTCTGGTTACCGTGTTCGTTGGTCCAAAATTTGATACGGTGGAAGATGGGGAGGGCCGTGAAGGGTAGGTGCACCGACTGTGCGTGTTCATCAAGCTCCCGTCGATGTGAGATTCCGGGATTGTTGAATAACGCTATGAAACGGGTCAGCGCCGTTCGGAAAGATTGAGCATTGTAGTGAATGGGTGATGTGATCTCGTCCAGTGAAACGGACTTTCGACTCGGATGAAGCGTCATCCTAAGCTGCAGAGGTTGCATCAAGTTGGAAGGACGCCAATGACATTCTTGATGGGCAGAGATCTGACGAGAAGGAAATAGCGTAGACCGCTTCCGCCAGGCAATGAAATTTTCATGACGAACCACCTTTTCCCTTCTTTCGAGCCACTTCGTCATCTGTTGAAACTCGTCTTTATGGTTTGTCGCCCGATATGCGTCTTTTGCGAACTCGATGTGGAGGCGTTCCGTGGCTTCTGTGTTGAAGTTGTCGGTTGTACCGAAAAGTTTGATGGACCGTGTGTAATGTTGAAGCGAGTGAAATTTAGGAATGTTGAGGTGAGTCCGAATGCCGAGATCAACGAAGATGAAAGCATTAGAATGGAAATCATCCAGGGCACTTTGAAGGCTCTGGAGAGTGGTGGTATTGTGAACGGGGTATTGAGCGAGGTAGAGGAAGTCGAGGATGGAACGTGTGGCTGTGACAAGCGGAGTTGAAGAAATTCCGTGAGGGAGTCGAACATCATTAATCAATCCAAGGAGCAGAGCAGCAATTTGCTTATGCTCTGTACCAGTGACTCGGGTTAGGATTGTAATTCCTTTATTGAAAATGTGAATGCTGTGGTTTGGGGGAAAACGGCGGACCCGTGCATCGATTTCAGCCGCACTACAAATTGTTGTGAGCCACGAAACGAGATGCTTGATTACTCCTTGATAAAGTTGATGCAAAATGTCGGGGGTGATCGACCGAAAAATATCAACGTAGGGAAGGTCCATCCAAAACGGACGCTGCAGGGGCTTGATCCTGATATCACGGCACGCTGCGGGATACGAAGCTAAGCCCAACTGTTCCAGTGCATCCAGCACCGCATTCAAATCACGGAGTGCTGCATCACAAGGATGATCCTCCAAGCTGTCGTGCGGACATTCACAAGTGGGGCAGTCTCCGGTATATACTCCTGTGACCATACACTGCTCAGGATAATCGCCCACGTAAGCGGCAAGGATGGGGTGTCCTCGGCGACACACACCATCACCACTCAAGATATTGATGCCATCAATACCGGCTTCACGGAGGGGGTCAACAACAAGGCCAATACAGGCGTGGAACAGATTTGCCAAGGCACGACGTCGGGCAGACTTGTTAGGGATATGTGTAAGGCGAGTCGTCGGGAGGTAGGCAAGAAGAATCTGTCCTTGACGAGAGGGCTTGCGGCGGATCGACTTCGGGAGGTTTCCGATTGTAAGATAGACCGGATACGCAGTTTTATTGCGAAAAAGCGTTAGTTGGGTTTTGTCCGAAGATAAAATAACAGGTATTATTGTTGCGCCAGGTTTTTGCTTCTCAAGTTCGATCTATCGCCGTGTCCGTTTCAACGACCATGAACAAATCAGAAAAACGCCACAGTTACCTGTGTACTCCACCACCATTTCCCTGTCTGCATGTCGTGGTAAATTCTTTCTACTTTGTTTGCGTCTGCGTAGTGACGTTCCGGCGAGAAACAGAGGTACTGGGCGTGCTCCGGGTCACCGAATAACGATCGGATACACTCAACAATATCCCGCGCAAACAGATCAAATTGCTCGCCTGCCACCTCAACTTCGTGATGGACGAATGCTGGTCGGGGACCTGGCAGACTGTCAACTATCTTGTGTAATTCAGTCGTGTTCCGGTACGAGAGTCCAAGCTTCTCATGGACCTGTGAGTTCCGTTCATTCGGGTTTATTCGTTCATCGACTGACATTTGTTTACTTACTCTTGGGATGGCAAGTAACTCTGAGAAGGCCGTCGACCCAGGACCCCTCAGCTTCGCCCAACGCGCAACTTCCCAGTCAGTTCGTGACTTGAACGGGGCCCACTGGTTTGTCTCTTCATCACCACACATCGCGAGTCGGGCACCGTAGTCATGGTAGCCAGCCTGGATTGCGGGGTTTTCAAGTCCTCGACCGATGATCTCGCCAGCACGACCACCAAAGCGGTCGATATGTACGTTCTCGGGTGGGTGGGAATGTTCTTCATCGGCGGCTTGTTCATCGACCTCCATCTGATCGTTACGTTCAGCCTCGTCGCGTTCAGCCTCGTCGCGTTCAACCTCGTCGCGTTCATTTTCAACCTCGCCATCAACCTCGCCACGTTCATTCTCCACTTCGTCAACTTCGTCGACCAGAACGGCTTCACCGTCACGGGATAGATCGGGCATACCAGTAGGTTCGTTATCCTCTTCCTCTGAGCCTGGATTTTCTAATGGGAACGGAAAATCCTCTTCACCGTAGTCCGTGCCAAAATAATCGCCAGCAAACTTAGTCGATCTCTCAAATTCAGACCTGATTTATGGGTGAGTCGAGTCAGATCAATCAGATTGAATTGCGGGCTCACGAATCGCGTCGATGGCGCCGAGGTAGATTCGAACGGACAGGGCGCTCTCGCATGCGCTCTTCCATTTCCTGGCGAACTCGAATGCAACTTGGCTGTTGCGTTTTCCGGAGGTGTTGCAGAAAGTCAGGCTGTCGAGCGAAGGTACTGTGGCAGCCATCACATGAAAATGCCATTTAATATGTTCTCTTTTTTTTAGATGCGGAGAGCTAAGGTCGACGAGTAACCAAGAGTGTTGTTGAATTGTGTTGAAGAATAATACCAAAAAAACATGCCTCCACGTCACGGAGTCGATTTGTTAATCTTACTACACTCTTTCCTTTGTTTGTTTCTCACAACTCATTCGCTTCCTTACTTCCTTACACCTCACTTGCTCGACATTTTAATTTGCTCTTTGCACAACGCTTCATTTCACATTTCGTTTTACTCTTTTCTCGTTACTCTTTGCTCGACGTTTCACGTTTTGCTTTGCTCTTTGTTTCTCTGCTCTTTGTTTAACGTTTCACTCTACAGCTTTCTTCTTTATATCTTCCCCTCCTCAATGCCTGGCCGTGCAGGAAAGCACTCTACTGTCGACCATTCAGATGAAGCACCACCACCGTTGAGTACTCGCGGTGAGTAGACGCTGCCGTTAGAAAGAAGGAGGTAACTGACTCCAAGCAGGTAACCGTGTGGCCAAGTTGGCAGTACTCGAAGACCCTCGTTAGTAGCCATCACCCTCGTCCTCGTCGCGCATTTACTAGGTTGACTTTACCCTAGCCTGGGCCGCACTCAAGCCGAAGTCAAGATCCAAGGACTCGAAGACTCCGGTAAAGAATGCCCCACCTGTCCGCCATAAGAATTTGGACACGGCAACGAAACGCAAACGGTCTGATTCAGCCGCTGACGAACCAATGCCACTGAAGAAGGCAAAGCCGAAGCCACCGAAGCCAAGACCCCGTGAGTAGCTGCGAGCACATTTTTCACCTCTACTGCCCTTCGCTGATTTATGACAGTGCCATTCCGCCCCGTCCCGAACCGCTCGGTGGTGCACAAACGACATCGCTCCTCATCTCACCGTGCACCGAGCATTGACACCGACAACGTGGACAACGACTCGGATGACAGGTATAACGACAGTGGTGACAATGATATTGTTACCAAGTCTGCGAGCCACCATGATACTAGTGGCACCAGCAGCGCGGAGGACGAGTCTGGTTACGTACCTCCAGAAACCCTCCATGCTGAAGTAAGTGAATTTCGAGCTCGAGGACACTTACTCACTAGCATCGTCTTCAGGGAGCGAGGATACTTAGCCGTCGACCATCAAACATATCTCAGAAGACCCTCTTTAGGGATGAACTCAGCGAGTCCGGTCGTTCAAGCCCAAGCTCTGACTTTGCTCATTCTTTCAAGCGGGGAGCGAGGATCGTTAGCCGTCGACCGTCAAACACATCTCAGAAGATGCTCTTTAAGGTTGAACTCGACGAGTCTGATCGGTCAAGCCCAACGTCTGACTGTCTGACTGTGCCACCTACGTCTGACTTTGATGACGTCGCAGATGAAGCGAGTGAGACTGATTCATTCCCCAAGGGGAATTTAACTCGCCGGCAGATTAAACTCGAGAATGAGGTTTTTCTTTTGACTCGTATTCAGTGATGTCTACTAACTATCCTAAATAGCGACCAATTATCCGACGTAGTGCACGCGCCGAGATGGTTAAGCAGGAAAAGAAGACGAGAGTGCCCGTCGAGGACACGAAGGCATGGAAAATTGTGCCCGTCGAGGACATGAAGGCATGGAAACTTCGTACGGAGTTGAAGACCTTCATGAAGACCAAGAAAACTCTGGCGATCGGCTTGAAGGAACAGAATGAGGAGATCCAGCAGGTAATCCATGGGAGCTACCAGTTCGGGAAGTTGGCGCTCGTCGTCGGCGACCCAGATGCAATGCTGCAGATGTCCAATGATGCCGTGCTGAAGATGTCGTCACCGTTTGCGGTAGGCGGACTAGAAAAAATAGCATTGGCATCACTTATCAGTGCTGCGGACTCCTTTGGTTACGACGGAGAGTACGATATAGCACATCGCCTCGAGGAGGGCTCGCCACAACAATACATTGACCCGCTTGTTAGCTATGTAAGTCTTTCTCTATATTTCTTCTACGTTGCTCACTTCGACCGCAGGTTGTGCAACGTATTGCCGTGATTCGAAGCAGCTTTAAGAAATGCATCAACATAGTTGCTCCTGGTGTCCTCGGCCTACAGAGCAACACGTATCAGCATAATAGTGACCTCCTCCGCAACAACTCCTTTATATATCCTTGGTCTGCCGCTGACGGATTCAACATGTCGAAGCCGTTTCAAAATTCTGTGATTGCAAAGGCTGTCGAAAGTGCATTCTTTACTGCGGGATCCCAATACAATGACCTCGGCTTAGAGTTTGCTGGTCGACTGGCGTCGTCAAGTGATGCTGAGGTAGGCCAACGTGAAGTGTCAATGTACATGGTTGCGATGGCGTCGGTCGGGGTTATTTGGTCTTTCTAACTACGGCTATTCATGTTAACTGACCAGTTTCATTGTGCTAGGTTGCTTCGGTAATCCAGGATACTATTCTTGGCCGGCCAACAGACTTCACGGGGTCACAACTGGACTCACTTTTCAAGAAACTGATTGTCATCTTGCTTATGCTCCGTCGGTCGAAACCGGTTGCCTACCACAAACTAATGCACGGGATCTACTCCACGGTCATGTGTGTCCATTTCTTGTTTTCATTTAATCCATTCACATGTATTCTTTCTAGTGGGGAGAAGCCTGTCAATGTGGCTTCGGCTGATTTGACAGCACAGGAAATACTTGGTGAGGTAAATTGGGACTTGATTGATGATTAGTATTGTTTTATTCTTGACTGGTGGCATTCCTATTGTATGTGTCGTGATCTCACCATCCATGTGCTATTACCCTACATACCTGGTGAATCCATTTAATATGCTTTATATATTTTGCAAATGTGCGAAATTTAAGTGCATATTTATTATTATGGTTACTGATTACCTGTCTGTTACAATAAATGTTGCAACAATGGTATGAATATGATGAGGATATTCTAACATTAAAGATCTTTTAGTTCGATAAAAATCACAATTCCTAGTAAAGACCCCATCAATAGTCTACCAATTGTATGGAAACAAACTGAAGAATGTATCTATATTATCCAGAAATAAGGCCAATTATTTGGGGGGACCAGGAAATTGCACATATTTGTAAGAAATGTAACATTTTTGTATAATTGTATATTTATGTTACATTTTGTCGAAAATATCTATGATTCTGTGCAATTATCCAGGGGAGGTATTTCCTGATGGGATTGCCATGTTTCTGGATAGGCCTGTTGAAAAAGGGTGTAACACCTTCTCATTGTTGGTACTAACGAAGAGGATGAGAGTCAGCAGATAACACGTAAAAAAAAACACACCTGGCTCGGACGCAGTGGTATCAAGCTGCTTGATCCTTGCAATCTCCTGGTCCTTATTGGCGGCATAAAACTTCTCGTACGAATTCCAAAGGTTGGAAGAGCAGGTGCGGCTGAACCTCTGCATAAACCGGTCGATCACTTGATGAAACGCTAGGCCTGTTCGTTCCGCCAGATCCTTGAAATCCGAGTATATTCCTGGGAATTCCTCGTCCAGTATATCCTTGACGCGCGAGGGGGTGCGCCCAAGGGTGCTTGCAACGTTGTCATCCTGGTTGGCAGGGTCATCCACGGCGACGCGTTGAAGTTTTGATCGCGAAGGGGGAGTGGGCGTGGTGGGGCGTTCGGGAACCTCAAAGTCCATCGCATCTTCATCGTACAGATCCCAGTCAACGAGAGTAGACGCCACTGGCAGAGGTGGAAGGACGCTGCGAGAGGCCTGGGGTGTTTTCTCGTTGATCCCGTCTTCTGTCTGCGGTGGGACATGCTGTAGGGTAGTGGCAATAGCTTCGTTGCTCGACGCCGTCCGGTGGTTGCCAAGGGCAGCTCTCTGTGCAGAGACCTCGGCGAGGG
>JBBPOL010000678.1:0-11033 GCA_038091435.1 Leccinum variabile | reverse complement strand
TTGCAATAACAAGAGGATGTCGTGGTGGGATGACTCGGATTCACGTCGTGATGCGAGCTGGATCTGATGTATCTTTTCTTGCAAAGCAAGCGTCCTTGAATATGATAGAGGTGTTCGAAAATAGTGGAAGAACACAGGCGGTAAAGACATGAGAAGAGTTTGGTGCAAGGTTAGCGTAAATGGCTGACATGATGCATGACCCATCGTCTATTTGCGCCGAGTTTGCGTCCGCCGTGGATTCTCACCTTCTGACACGTCCCCAGATCAAACACCCTCCATCGATGAATATCTCCCCCAAGGTCGTGCAGTCACCAACAACCAAGTACATCTATAAATAATAACGTACAATCGCCCAGGTGCGTAGTCCGTGAACTACATGTATGCTAACTGTCTTCTCGCCTTTCCATCAATTATTAGTACCTAATCCTGCTTCAACTTGCAATTTTTATAACTTTTTTTTTCTCCCCACCCCATGTTATCTTCGTCCAAATATTCTGCTTGGATCTGAAGACGACAGCGAGTGGGCAGGATGAAGCAGAAATGGAATCCCCGTGACTTACCCCACACACGGCTTCTCCTTTGAAGCCTCTTGCGGGTTGGCTGACTCTTTGGTATTTACTCTTCAGGGCCTGGTGAAATATGTTGGTCTATGCACTTCGCACCAACGATGAATAACTCACTATGCGAACCTCGCTGGGATCTGCAATACATGAATTCAACGTTTGCAAGAATCTGGACATCCTGTTTTGCTAGTCGTTATATTTTATCGCCTGAGAAGCAGTTCCAGTCAGCTAAACGAGGAGAAGAGTTCGACGAAGTGCTCACGAATCTGGCGCCAACGTGGTGTGGACAAGTGGAATTGATCAAATTGATCAAGGGGTCTAGGGCGTAGTATAAGGAATTCCTTTATACGGTTCGTATGTTCACGATGATGAGCGGTTCGCTGACCCACCCGTGGAGAGAGTTATGAATGATACAGCACGGCCCCGACTACTTGACGTGTGCAGAGCGAGGCGTTTTCATTTAATACCTGTAGGATTTTCCCCTTTTTCCATCCCCTTGTAAACTTGCGACAATCTGCACACCGCTGTTCGGCCCGCCAGTATGTACATTTGAAAGTTCACTGAGCAAAATTTGCACGGTTTCCCTAGATTTTGCGAAGCGGACCCCGTATAGAATTGTATTCAATCGGTCCGTTCAACTTCATACTATCCTATGTCTTTCTGATATTTCCATTAGTATTTTATGTTGCAGAAAGTAATGATTGACTCTCACCAACCCTCTTCAACCCCTTCGAACTTGAAGTTAATCGGACCGAAGGTGAATCGAGAGCTTGATCGTGCGATGCCACCTTACTCCAAGGAAGTAAAACCGGATGTGGTGCCGCACCCCACTGAATGTATATGACCCTACTCAGCGCCCATCTTATTTTTTGACTTGACATCAGTCAGCGGGTCAGTTTGCTCGTTAATGGGCGCCCCAGTCGTGTAGGGCGGTGATTCATCGCCGAAATGTTCCAGTGTCTCTCCTTCCATTGATTCGCGACTTTCCGACGTTTCCGACGTACGTCAGATCTAAAAATACTTCCAGTTAGCGGGAACTCGGACCGATTCGCAACCTTGGTTACAAGGTCACTCCCACACCGGACATATGTGGCTGAAGGAATGTACTGGTACGTACACGCACGAGGCGTTTTCTGTTGATCAAGACACAGGCTGCGGAATAGCCAGGGGCCTGGTAAGTATGCTGACCCGAAGGGCATGGATAAGTAGATTTTCATCACCGTGGCCGTTACGTTTCAAGAACGTCAACACTACAGATGGCTATGGTAAGTAGTCGCAGCATCTCACACAACTATTCTTTTACTAGCCAACTCGATACTACAGCCAGGTATGATACAAAAAGAAAGGGAAACGCACTCTGCTTTCCTGAACGCTGTCCTCGTCCTCGTGAGTCGTGACCATCTTCTTGCATACCTCGCATGGACTGTCCCGGGCCGTTGCGCACGTTTCCGTACCCGTTGATGAGTCGAAATCGTCTGCGACGCGCTCGTTCAGTCAGACAGACTTGAGAAGGGAGGGAGGCGGTGTTGCAGAGCTTGTGTATTCATAGGCCATGTTTTCCCACAACAACTACTATGAGCGGTTCATCTCCCACCTTTCATTCTTCGTCCATTTCTTCATTCTTTACATACTATTTTGTCCAGTCGGACCTGCTATAAAGTTCGGCCGTGCACCTAGTTTAGATTGACAAATAGGAAAAGAAACCATGCTGATTCGACTCGTATCATACATCGTACTGATTCGTATACATATACTAGTACATGAGCGTCGGTGATGATTAATACACTATAATAATACGAAAGCGGGTAGCTTGTGAAATGGTCGTAAAGACGCGTCCTGCCACAGGTCGATCAGAAAAGTCTGAAGCTGCGGCGTTTGGAGCGCTTTGAGCTCGAGGGTCTCCTTGCAACCCACGACATGTTGTCGTCGTCGAGCATCTCTGCCTGTAGAGAAAAAACAGGTAAGTATGACTGAGCCCACCCGAAGAAGATGATACTCACGTATCCGCCATCATTAGCGAGTGCGGGTGACGATATCGGTGACGACGGATGAATGTTCTGTGTAACCGTCAGAGGAGGCAACCTGGCAGATGCTGCCGACCCACCAATGCATAGGTAATGTCCATCGGGGAAATGTGATCGTTGAGCACGACGGAGCAGTTGATCGAGTTAGCACTCTGAAAGCGCAAAGCATCTGAATTAGCTGAGGTCTTTAGCATCATACTATTGGACGCTTACACGTGTGCTGCTAACTGAACGTCTCTTGAAAAAGCTGGACATCGTGTACAAAGGGTTGTGCGGTGGAAGACTCGGAAGTGCTGTTGGCTGAAGAAGACGACGAGTGGATGTGGATACCACCAAGGAGCAAATCCATGCGTCTTTTATAAGTTGGAGAGGTGTCCGAACGGAAGCAGGTTGTCAGCCGGTTCCGCATGAAGCATAATGTCCTACCCCGGATCTCGGCCAGGGCAGATGGATCTTGTAGTAGAGCAGGCCCGGCCCGTTTACGTAGCATGTACACTGCCTTGCCAAATTTGTCCAGTTATAGAACGCCACTGGCATCCTGAACTTGAACCAGGTGATCAACTTTTCGGCGGATCGAAATAAGGGCAAGACGATCGAAGAAAGACACCAGTACAGTCATAATCCAACTTATTCTGCCATGCACCGTTGTATCTGGCCTTGATACATAACCAAGTCCACTGTGAGCCAAGGATATCCACAAGGACCACAACTTGAAGACAAGTCTCGGCGTAGCCAATTTGAAGCTTCAACGAGCTTCAAGCTTGATATGGCCACAGATTCCCTGTTCGCCATAATCTATCAAACCGTCCAAATTTGTTCAAAACACTAAGTTGCAAGTTGGGCCTCATGACAAGGTAGGATTTCTCCCAGTTTCTATATGTGTCTTGGTCATTTGCACTCATTTCTCCGCCCCCGAGATGATTAGCTATATCTAGCCCTGGAGTCCGAGGACTCATGAGCGCTTACTAGCTTGAAGTGTTCCTGACAACACATTATAGAAATTCTCCACGAAATGCGGCCCCGGGGTAGGTAGCTATTTTCATATGACGAACATTGTTTCTCATTCTGCTTCATGATTGATCTCACCCCCGGCGCCCTTCTAATCGACATGTTTGAGCTTATCGTTCCGTGAATTCGTGAGCTTGACACTGCGCCACTGCCGTGGCTTCCGCCATTGGTGTTACGAACATTTGTAATGTTGTACTTGATACGGACCCGCCGCGGAATTATTATGTAAGCAAGCGGTGTGACAAATATTGACGCGACCTGTCACAGACCCATTTACGCGTGACAAACACTCCACCAAGACACTCACTCACTTGTCGCGATGGACGACCTCAACCCTCGCCCACAAAAACGATCGCGCACGTCGGACGATGTTGCAGACACCACACAGACATCCGACCCGCCGCCGCCACCATCATCCTCGTCGCAACCGCTGTCGACGTTTCGAACCCTGCCTCCTCCAACTCTCCTCCTCGCACTCCCAGCCTTGTTGGCCCATCCAGCAGGTCACGAGCATTATCCGCTGTCGCTCTTTTTGTCTTTGAGAGCGCTTCGGACGTGTCTCGAGCTAAAAGCACTAACCCCAGATGTGGAATGCCGGGCTTGGACCAGTCTGGCTGAGGTGGGACTCAGAGTCGTCAACAGCGGTTTCTCTACGAGCGGAACGCATTCTTGGGCTAATGGAATAGAGTCTGAGGTAAGCCCGTCATTAAAAATGTATTCTCCATCCTCATACGCTATCTACTCTACAAGGTCGAGAAATCGATCGGAAAGGGGGTGCGTTGAACCTCGTGTTTTTGCTTTTCCACGGCTGACAAACTCTTGTCTTTTCAGCTCCTAATAGCGCAGAAGGTGCGATTATCGTGCATATACCCAAGTTGTGGTTCATTGACGCGACTTTGCAGCATCCTTCTCTCCGTCCACTCCGCCACCACCTATCGCTCCTCAACGCACAATTCGCATTTCAATGTAACAACACGAAATACGCGCGCGCGTTGCTCAGAAGGCTCATCGCATCATTTTTGTCCTCCGATCCCCCTTCGGTCGTGTACACCGCGCATCTAGCCCTCATTACACACCTTACATCGGCACCACCCCCTGCGCGTGATGCATCGACTTCTGCATCTCTAGCTCCAGAGCTGCAAGCTGCCCTCACCGCTATATCAACACTATCCAATTTCGCTGTTCAGAATAGGCACTCATCCATCGAAGATCTGACCGCGGTTTTGCGTGTCAGGGTGTTAGTCGGTGCTGCCATGTGGGATCTGGTTGGTGATGCACTATCGGCTGCGGAAAAGGCCATGGAGCTGGTCTTCACGAAAGCAGACGACAAACCAGTCAACGGACAGGAAGGCGATAAGGCAAAACAGGACATTGCGCAGACGCTTTTGAGGTCGTACTCAATAACGACGCAGGACGTGCAGAATAGTGCTTCCTCTCAATCTCAGTCTGAATCGCAGTCAGGTCAAGTTCCTCCTTCCTCTCCTAATAAAGAAGGATCGTCTGTCCCTGGGCCAAAAGCCATGGATGCTCTCACGCTTGCGCTCACCGTGCATCTCCTCATTCTCGGGGTCGTCTTCCATACACACGCGGGTCGCGCACATGCTGCAGATGCGCGGCTAGCTGCTCTCCATGTTCTTATGGATAGCGGTGCTCTCGTGGGCGGTGCTAATGCAGATGGGTTAGTGGAAGTAAGTATGATTTGATCGTCTTGACCATCTCTGCTGACTTTACCACCAAGATCCCCCTTTCTGGACAAGACTCCGTCTTTTTGCAGACAACCCACCCACATGTTCTGTTTTTACTTACCTTTCTTGTCTCTGCTGTCGCAAAACGGGATCCAGTGTCTCGTCGCCCCAAGAAACGAGTGTTTGCAGAATGTGGATTGGTACAATGTAGGGAACGCCGTCTGGGAAAAGAGGGTTCTGTCAAAATAAATGGTAAATCTATTTCCTGTTCGGCAACTTGAGTATTGAACACCAATTTCATAGTGCCACTGTGGGCATCCTATGGTGATATTACCGCACTGGAACAACACACCCTCAGAATCGAGGCAGACTTACTATGCGAACTTGTTACCGTAAGCAAGTTTCGTTGTCGTGAAATATGTCTGTCTTCATTCATACGCTTTGCAGGTATCGATTCAAAGGTGCGACTTTGAAGCTGCACAGAGTGTGAGTTTATTTTGATTTCAAACACCTGCCATTGACAAAGTTCTCGTTAGCATCTCGCTACCTTGATTGCCCACACTCGCACCTATGATTTCTTCCCTGCCTATGCTGCTCGTATTGCAGTTCTTCATGCACACCTTGCACACGCTTTGGGTGACACAGAGCGTGCAGGAACATGCTATCGTGTCGCTGCCCACCTTGATGGTGCAGGCCCCCCTGGATCGAGTGTGGCCCTTGGTGGAGGGTTCACAGCTGCTGCTGCCCGTGCCGGTGAAGCCCTCCTTCGAATCGGATTGTGTGCTTTCCAATCACCACCTGTTCCCTCTGATCCCGTCGCCGAGCAAGCTAACCGACAACTCGACGCCTCCACCACATTGCTTGTCAAGGATGCACTCGCAAGATGTTCGTCCGGAGCCTCCGCGCCCCTACCTGCTCTGGGCGAACTGATCTCAGCCGCGCTCGCGCGCCCGCACATCATCCGGTCCAAATCGCTTCTGAAGCACGCGCTCGAGCTGCTCAGCGCTGCGGCGGACAACCATTTGCGAGCGTTGGTGCTGGCCGTCGTCGGCGCACAGTATGTGTACACTGCCCCTGCGCACGCGATGGAGGTCCTCGCCGTGTGCGAGACGCTCGGTGCGGGCATGGGTGCCAATCCAAAGAAGGTACGGGATGATGCTGGAGGAGCTGTGGCATCGCCCCCGCCCCCGCCGTCCAACGAGACGCAAACGAAAGACAGTGTCGGGAACGCGCCATTGCGATTATGGGTGGGCGAGCGCTTCCTCGGTACGTGTTTTTCTGCTAATCGCTTGAGCACCGAACGTGCACGATTGACATCTATAATCTGCTCCCCGCAGAATTGTTCAAGCGCGCCGGCAAAGAGAGTCGGGTTTGTAAACAGGAGGCATTTAACGCCGTGTACCGGGCAGCAGTGGACGACTTTGGGACGCATCGCGCACGACTGTGTTGAAAGAACATGGATAGTTTCTGTTATGAATCACGCGGCGGAAACTTAGATGTTAAAAGAAATTCTCTACGACCATCATTTCTACCTATAGCCATAGCACTCACATATGTACATTAATAATCAATATTGTCAAAGCTTTGTGCACACCGTCCATGGGACGTGTTCATATCGACGGGAATGATTAATGAATGCTAATACGGCCACTGCCCAGGATGACGGCGCCGCCAACAGTATGAGTAACGATCCAAATATAAGTGTTCTCGCTCGATTTCAGCCGATCTCGACACCGTCCACCTTGACCGCGATGCGAATTGGGAAGGGCGAGATACCAGTAGCGTTGGTGATGAGCGGCACGGCCGTACGGCCCTGTTCGGACGAGGTGTGCGTAAGCATGACCTGGAGAGCCTTGGTAAGGGTGGTGGCAAGGGCAGCGTTGAATTCGTGACGGTCTGGGTGAGTGTGTTGCGTGACAGGCGATCCAAATGAAGCGGTGAGGATAAATGGAACGACGTGAGTGGCATGGCAGGCCTACACACCTCGGTCCGACTTTGGTTGCCTCAGTTCCGCGTTGATGATCCTGTCCGATTCAGGGAAAGGGATTAATGGATGAGCAACGTCACGAAAACGAAAACGAGGAGGAAGGAACGAAGAAGGACGAGGGAGACAAGTCGACCACTCACCATTGTTCCCATGGTACGTCCTCTTCTCCGACGTACACTTGAAACCAAGACTTTTTAGGTTTCTTTTCGGAGAAGGTGACCAAGATCTATAAATGTGTACGTTCGTGCACCACAGGCAACGTCAGGCACGATAGCAGACGAAAAAGGGTTCGAAAAGAAGGATGATCGGCGTACCTGTCCACGTTTGCTTGAACCGCTCTCGATACCCTTCCAAAAGACGTCCACTTTGTCGCTGATGAGTTGTTCCATTTCGGGATCTGCTACACCAGGCTGTGTTTATGGACATCGATGGGAGAGTAAGAAGGGTTCAATATCAAGTTATCAAAGGGACTAAGAAAACCAGAAAACGCAAAGCGGACTAATGACGACGATGAATGGCAAAAAGGTAACGCACTGACCATGGTCACGTCAAGCACGTCAAACGTCTGCGCTTTGACTGTTCCAAATAGACGATGGAAAAGGATCGCATGAAGGATCGCACTGAGGACCTCCTTGGCGGTCTGTCGTTCGAGAATCTGACAGGGTGTTAAAAACGATGAAAGAATTGATTGTTTGCAGAGGACGTACCACATCGATGGACACGGTCGGAAAGGTGCTGTTCATCGTCTGTCAGTCGGAAATCGGAATCAGGAGGTGGTAAAAAATCGCAAGCTTACCGCGGCAGCTTTCTGAGCTTACGTTTCCAATTCTCGCCATTGAAACAGTGTTCAGGGGTTTGTTGGGCAGAACCAAGGAGACGTCGTCGATAAAACGGGTGCTATATGCCGATAACCGACTGATCATTGATAGATCGTTGATAGTCTCGGTAAGATCACTTCAATGGTTCTCTCGCGCTCGCTGACTCGTCGGCCTTTCTGAACTGACAAACTTACAGAAAGTAACAATAGTGGAGGTTGCCCAGTAATGATTCCAGCTAGGATCAGTGAGAACAAACAATTTGAGGCTCCACGTTCGGTGCAAGCGCGATATCCGATTCTGAATAAGACTCATCGATCTTTGTATGTACCAAAACCTTTGCCCGGATCATGGCCGGATCAACGTTTCAAATTTCAACTTTGGCGGAGCGGGGGACATGATTGGCATGCATGATGTATGATCGGCAATTAATATTGGCAGATATGAAACGACTCTACGCAACGACATTGGAGAATTCTAGGAGGTCTTGCCAGTTAAACTTTTCGGGTTCCTCGTGGAATTGTTTCAATAGCGCTTCTGCGGTTAGACCGTGACCACTCTCTTTTGTACCCTCTCCCCATAAATAAAATTTTTGTAGTGCCATCGCCAGCAATTGGGCGTCAACTTGATTCAGAAAGAATCGAGTGTCTTGCATTGTTGGTACAGCCGCCGAAGTGGAGGATGGTGTAATCTCTCCGCGGAGCAAGACAATCCCATGTGATTGAGACAAATCAGTGTAGAATGTTAATACTAGGTAGGGCGTCGCAAAGGATGTGCGAACTTTGTACTCTTGAAGTGGTGTGAACAAGACGGTGGAAGGTTCCGGAATGTGACATGAACCACCAGATGCCGCGGTATCGGACGGGGTTGGCTCTGTGGCGGAAGGAGCCGGAGGAGCTGGATGGAAGTCCCACTGCAAGAAAAAGAACTCGTGTGGTGTACAAGCAGTTTCGCCGGCGGACGAGTCTGGGGCAGACTGTCTAGGGACTGGTACAACAAATACCGGATATCTTTTGGCAACGCGCATCATTGTGTGGTAAGATTCTAAAGGGAGGGAAGCACAAATGTAACCTCTCCCAGTACCCTTGCTTCGCGAGGCGTGATACGTAGTCCACAGTGCTGATACTTGCGATGGAGTGTGTGGTGTAGCCATAAGTTTCGAGATGTTCAAAATCGAAGAAAGTGGCTAGCGAGGTAGTGAGAAAGATCAGCACAACTGCTTACGAGCCAATGCATCAGAAACGCTTACCTTCACTGGGGAGCTGTCTTTGCGTACATTAAGTGTTCTTGCGCCTTCCGTGGAATTGGGATGTGATTTTAAACCAGGTTTCCTGAATGACGCGATGAGGGAGGCTGCCTCCGTCTTCTGCTTGCAACGAGCTTCCTCTCGAGCTTGTGATTCCAACTCCTCGAGGCTTAGTCCCTTTCTGCGGTTGCGCAGTTATGAACGAGTAAACATGTGTCACGGAGACGGAGAAAGGTACTGCTCACTCTTTGGCCTTCCGTTGGAGCTTCTCAGCATATCCAGAATGAATGCATCGGACAGCGCGAGTAATAGTTGCCAACCGATACACACGAGGCAGTGTGGGGCAGATCATGCGGATGGTACGCACGCAATTTGCTTTGCTGGCAAGTTAGCGGAAGAACACGGCAGGGAATTTCGACGACTTACGTAACACTAGAAGGTTGAAACGTCCGAGAAGTCTAAGTCGCGCCACCTCCGGATGAAACAATTTGAAGATGTACCCCAACCCAAACTCACCACGCGCTCCTACTCGTTACAGAGTTACATAGACAGCTGAGGGGTGCAAAATCTGAATATGAAAGAACAGGTGACGCGGCACCATCAGTTTTACTCATTATCTGATCCGAATCCCGAGCTGCCCGATTGGTTACTATGTAGGTTAGTGCGCCCAGCGAGTTGATCCTGGGCCCCAGAGGGGGACACCGTGATAAGTGCCGCTGACCATCGTAACTGACAGCATCAACAGCATCCGCGTCCTCATCCGACTTCACGCCTTGGGAAAGCCTGTCCCTGAGGCTACTATAAAATCTGCCCACCAGCATTCCCTTAACTCCGAGTCAACATGCCTCTTCTGCGGGAACTTTCAACAAGTGAGCTCAGACGTCCGCGTTCTAAACGATACTCATTCCCCCTTCTCTTACTTTATATATCCTAGGAGATGCCAGCCAGTGAGTCATGATCGTCCTGCCATCATATCTGAAATTCACTGTTTCCCCAGATTCGATCGCGGTGATATATCTTTTATTATTGCAGCGGGCGCTATGGTATCTTTCATGATTCCTGGTCTTGGTTCGTGCAATCTATGTCGAGCACCCAGTAAATCCAAATCGACCCCTTTTTGCAGCCTTCCTTTACTCCGGTCTGGCTAGGAGAAAATCGGCGTTATCGTTGATCTGGGTTGTATCCGCCAGCAATGCAGTTTGCATCTTTCAGTGGTATCTCTGGGGCTACTCTCTGGCCTTCTCACCGACCACGACCAATGGATTAATTGGAAATCTCGCTAATTTTGGCCTAATGAATGTCCTCGATGACCCATCTCCAGGTTCACCCTTGATACCCTCCTTGCTGTACAGCTTCTACCAAATGGAATTCGCCTGCGTGACAGTTGGCATTTTGGTCGGTGGGATCGCGGAACGTGGCAGGGTTCTTCCCGCCATGGTTATCACCTTCTTGTGGATGACTCTCGTCTATTGCCCTTTGGCTTGCTGGGCATGGAACATTAATGGGTGGGGATTCAAATGGGGTGTTCTCGATTATGCTGGTAAGCTCCGGTTTTATACATAATCTCGGTCAAAGCCAATTCCTTCTACTTTTGAAAGGCGGAGGTCCTGTCGAAATTGGCAGCGGGGTCGGTGGACTTGCGTACGCCTGGGTCCTCGGACGGAGACAGGAGAAAGAGCTACTGAACTTCAGGCCCCACAACGTG
>JBBPOL010000677.1:0-11043 GCA_038091435.1 Leccinum variabile | reverse complement strand
AGTCGGCCCTAAACAGGTGGCGTGAGACCGTTGGTTCAACTTAGCAAACGTCACGGTAACAACTCACCAAACTTTTCTTCGCCCACCGATGCTGATAGGTTGTCGCCTGACGCTCCTCCTGGTGTGCTCGTTTCCAACTTCAAGTTGTTTCCTATCTTCTAATTATTTTTCAGGAACTCGTACAAAGGGAGCACTTGCGCTTTGTACAGTAGCAGTAAGTAAAAAAAAAAATTGTTTCTCACTCACTGGCACTCGATTAATTTTTCGCTCAAGGGCAGTATTCACCATTATGATGACGACGACCCGCGCCGGTGGCACTGTAAGTCTGTAACCACCACCACCACCATCACCACCACCATCACCACCACGGTAGCAGCAGCGTAACGCGGCAAGGTGACTGCAGTGGCACCACAAGAAGGCGGCGGCACATCACTGCGACGACGACGACGCAATGGTGCGTCAACCACCACCACCAGCGTGATACCTCGGCGCCTCGGCAGTGGCAGCGGCGCATCACGACAACGATGCGACACAGTGACGCGATGATGATGCAATGGTCCCACCACCACCACCAACAACAACAACGTAACACGGCGAAGCGACCGCGGTGACCACGAGAAGTCGGTGGTGGCGCATCACGACGACGACGACGACATCGCCCCGTTGCAACTGCAATGACGCCAATGACGATGACGGCGACGTGTTGACGACGCAACAGTGCTACCACCACCACCACGGCAAGCGGTGGCGGGGGTGTGCAACGAGACGATGAGGGGGAAGACGACGGTGTGAGTTCGACACGACGCACCACAGCGTGTCACGGTGAAACAACGGCGGCGGGTCAGGACGAAACCAGGAGAGTGAGGAGGATGCTGGCACAACACGGCAAGACGACGATACGACGGTAGCACTACCACCACCATACCAACGACGTGATGAATACCGATCAGCCAATCATCATCACGCTCGCTTTTCCAGTTGCGAATCTTTTCGCGCTTTCCGTGATTTGATTTAATTACTACTGCTTTTTTTGGTACTTTAGTAGCTACTTTTAATAGAATTTGATTGCTTTTTGAACTGCATGAACGGAAAAAAGGACAATAAAAAGCAATAAAAGAGGAATCAAAAGGCGCAAAGGTAAGGAAAGCAGTAAAAAAGAATGGCGAAAAGTAGAGAGATCTACTTTTCGTGCTTTCCAGCATATTTATGGAAAGAACCAAAAGAAACCAAAAGGCACCAAAAAGCCTTGGAAAAGACAAAAAAAGCAACCTGTGGATTTGCTGATGTCAACATACTTGCTACGAGCGGCGCTGATGTAGTCTCCCGTAGGCAGTCACTTACGTAGGGAAAACAACCATCCCTCAGCGCTGGGAGACGTAGAGAAACTTGAGAAACGGGACTGTGCATCGCCGCGGCCCGCCACCTCGCTCACACCTCCATTACCAACGAGTCTGCCTGCCTTTGGCGGGGACGACAACTGCGATGGGAGCGTGGTTTAGTAAGCACTTGAACTCACTTTCCTGTTCGAGATCTCAGGCGACGATCGATCGAGCAACGGAAGTCCCAGACTCTGCTGACTCGGACAGTGCTGAGTCCGAGTCGATGGTGAAACTTTGCGAGACATGCTCGAAGCTGGACATACACCGCCTGACGAATCCTTTCCATCCCTGTCGCGAGCCACTACCCTGTTCGACGCCCCCAATCAAACAATTCGGGACCTACCTCGCTCTCGGATCCGTAGATGCAATCAAGAGTCGCCGCTTCGCTTGCGATGTTTGCAGGCTCGTTGCTGATTGTCTGGATAAAGAACCGGAGGGGCTCGATGGCGAGTGCCGCATAACAGAGAGCGCAGAGTTTTGCAACTTCAAGTTACCCACCAAAGTCTTGCCCCGTGATCCCAGCATCACACATATCCATCTCACACAGGCCAACATCATATTTGATACCACCTTGGCAGACAAATTCCAGGGACCTTCCCTCCCATGGGAGCTCAGAGCGAGAGATGCCCAGTCGTCCCACTATATTCTAAATTTCCAGGTCAGCTTAAACCTCACCTTGATAAATCCGCATTAAATAGTCAGATGAAGGTGAAAACCAGATCCCGCGTTGATGCAGAAAATACATCCGTCTCCCCACCAACTGAAGAGGAATTCCTTGACACGATCGGTGGCAGATACGTCGGCACACAAGTAAACACACAGCTCATCCGTGCTTGGCTTCACCAGTGCGAAAGCGAACACGGGAAGGAATGCATGTCATCCGTCGAACTTCCACAAAACATAGACAAGAAACCAACGTTTGTGATCGACGTGATCGAATCCTGTCTTGTGGACACACCTTCGGGATGTCGCTATGTTGCTTTGAGCTACGTCTGGGGTACAGCCCCTGTATTTAGGCATCTCACAGAGAACACGGAAGATCTTCGCAAAGCAGGCTCGCTGCGGTCGTTGCCCATCCCAGCCACCATCCGCGACTCCATAACGCTCGTACACGCCATTGGAGAGCGTTATCTATGGGTGGACTCTCTTTGTATCATCCAGGATGACTTGAAGATGCAGCAAGAAGAGATAACCCGGATGGCTGCAATTTATTCAAAGGCCTTATTCACTATCGTTGCCGCAGCTGGGGATAATGCAAACAGGGGTCTTCCTGGTGTTAGAATGGGATCGCGTGAACAGGTACAAAGAGTGTTGAAGATAGGAGGCTGTGAGTTGCTGGCGGTCATTGATATCCGCAACACACCGAGCGGAATCGACAACACTATTTGGGCTCAGCGAGCGTGGACTTTCCAAGAGCGAATCTTATCCAATAGGATATTGGTATTCTCAGAGACTCAGGTTTACTGGAGTTGTCGCTCAGCATCACACTCGGAAGAGGGAGCTCTTGAGAAAGTCCTAGACATCGATCGGCGCCACCTATCATTCCCTCAGAGGCCTTCCGCCGACACACTCTCTTGGGAATCCCTAGAACCATCAGACTACTCGAGTATCTATGACGACCTACTCAGCAATTACCGGCAGCGACGCTTGACCTATCAAACAGATCTACTCAACGCATTCAATGGCGTTACCCAGATTCTTGAGGCGCTTCAAACAGATATGTTTCTCTGGGGCCTTCCAGAGTCACTGTTTTCATACGCGTTAACGTGGACTTTCACGGGCCATTCGTCGCGAAACAATGTCGAGGTTCCCATCTTCTCGAGTGACGGTTCGAAACAAACTGTCCCATTTCCTTCCTGGAGCTGGGCAGCCTGGTCATGCAAGGACCCGAAAGATAATTTCCTTCATGGCGGAGAGCGTAGCCGCGTGCGGCCTGTAATCCACTTCTACATCGTGGACAAGGAACGCCGGCTGGTCAGCGTCAAAGAGCGGTCATGGGAGGACCAACCAAGTGACAGCGCTCGTGTTTTGTGGCAGGACCATCAACCTTCCCCGCTTCTATCCCTCCCGCAAGATCGCCTTCTCCGAATTGGCCAGTTACACTTTTGGACCAGTTGTGCCAACGTAGAGGTTATCCGAAGGTGGAGAATCGATGGCCCTGGTAGTGTGGAATACACACTGTTCCTGCCTGCCGGTTATCAACCGGATCCGAGCGCCACCCATTATCATACAGAAATCGTACAACAGGACTTCATTGTTGTCGCAGCGTGCAACCCGAAAAGGTTGGTGCTTCTTGCTGTTGAATGGAAAGATGGGATAGCGTACCGAGAAGGACAGACAGAAGTCAAGGAGGCGGATTGGGTTGGGATAGAGAACAGGGAATGGCGGTTGATTACACTCGGATGACCCCGGGCCGTAGAATCGAATCACGATGGAAGACAACTTTACTCACTGGACTCGTACTCGCAGTTCGACGTGTTCATTGTCACCAGCGCGTATGCTTAGAACAAGCCTGTGTCCATCGTAAAATTATGTATAATGTACTCATACCTGTACATACAATGAGGACGCATCCATCCTATCCTTGCCGAGAACCGACTTCATCCTCCAATCAAGCAGTTTGGAAACCACCTAACTCTTGGAACCGTAGATGTAATCAAGTCCGCTTTGCTTGCGACATTTGCAGTTTTGTTGCTGATTGCCTCGATAAAGAACCGGAAGAACACGCAACGCGGACGTTGGCATCCGCCGTCTGTCGAACTCTCAGGCTGACAGACCGTATTCAGCGGCCCACTTCACTGTCAGGGTGCTGCTGATGCAGAACGGGAAGTGGAATGGTGTCGAAAGCATGTGTTGAACTCCAGCCTTGCTGACGAGTTGCGCCGATGATGACGTGGCCCTTCGTTTCTAGTGTCAACCTTGCGAAGGCATCCCGAATCGCGTGAGTTCGCACTTGCAGAGAGGCGGCACTGACTTTTACAGGATACTTTGTGGCTGGGGAGCTCCGAGCTCGCTATAGTTCCATTCTGATCCGAGCCCTCGCTCGCCAAGTCAGCCATGAAGGGAGTGACCAGGATCGTGCACTGCCTGTAAAAGGTTGTCAATCCGACGTGTTCCCTCTTCCGTCGGTCCGTAAGTTGCGAACGATTATTGCATGATGTATTGGTATCTGGATGATCCACTGTCAGTGTCTTCAAAGACAAACTCTATGTAACCAACCTCATCGTTGTCCACGGCGCAGAAAATCCAGTGTGGAGTATGAAATGCAGATGGGAAATTTGTGGACGAACTTGAAGGATGGTAAAATCTTGGACGAGCACCACCCACTCCCGACTCCAAAATGTCGTTTTTAAACACCACATCCTCTTCTCTTCTCTGACGACCCATAGATCCTCATTAATCAGGATGTTGCGGCTTCCCACGGCGTACTCAGACGTAGAGAAAGGCAAACGTGCCAACGGTGCATCGCCACTGCCTCCGCATACTTCCAGCCTTCCACATTGCCAACGCGTTTGGCGGCGAACGACAACTGCACATATGGGAGCGTGGTTTAGTAAGTACGTAAACTCACTTTTCTGTTCAAGGTCTCAGACAATCATGGATCGAGAAACGGGAGTCCCGGACTCCGAGTCGACGGTGAAACTTTGCGAGACATGCTCGAAGCTGGACATACACCGCCTGACGAATCCTTTCCATCCCTGCCGCGAGCCACTACCCTGTTCGACCCCCCCAATCAAACAATTCGGTGTCTACCTCGCTCTCGGATCCGTAGATGCAATCAAGAGTCGCCGCTTTGCTTGCGATGTTTGCAGTCTCGTTGCAGATTGTCTGGATAAAGAACCGGAGGGGCTCGATGGCGAGTGCCGCATAACAGAGAGCGCAGAGTTTTGCAACTTCAAGTTGCCCACCAAAGTCTTGCCCCGTGATCCCAGCATCACGCATATCCATCTCACTCAGGCCAGTGTCATATTCGATACCACCTTGGCAGACCAATTCCAGGGACCTTCCCTGCCATGGGAGCTCAAAGCGAGGGATAGTCAATCGACCCACTACATTCTAAATTTCCAGGTCAGCTTAAATCTTACCTCCGAGTTAAGTCCGCATTGAACAGTCGGACGAAGGTGAAAGTCAAATCCTGCGTTGATTCAAAAAATACATCCGTCTCCCCGCCAACGGAAGAGGAGTTCCTTGACACGATCGGTGGAAAATACGTCGACTCCCAAGTAAACACACAGCTCATCCGTGGTTGGCTTCACCAGTGCGAAAGCGAACATGGGAAGGAGTGCATGCCATCCGTTGGACTTCCGCCGGATATAGATAAGCAGCCCACCTTTGTGATCGATGTGATCAAGTCGTGTCTCGTGGATACCCCATTACAATGCCGCTATATTGCTTTGAGCTACGTCTGGGGCACAGCCCCGGTATTCAAGCATCTCACAGAGAACACAAAAGATATCCGGAAGACAGGCTCACTGCAGTCATTGCCCATCCCAGCTACCATCCGCGACTCCATAACGCTCGTACACGCTATTGGAGAGCGTTATCTATGGGTAGACTCTCTTTGCATCATCCAAGACGACTTGAAGATGCAGCAAGAGGAAATCAAGCGGATGACTGCAGTTTACTCAAAGGCACTTTTTACCATCATTGCTGCCGCCGGGAACAACGCAAACAGCGGTCTTCCTGGTGTCAAAAAGGGATCGCGTAACCTGGCGCAGAAGATCTTGAAGCTTGCCAACTGTGAACTTCTAACAGTCATAGATATTCGCAAAACACCGAGCGGAATCGAGGACACTACATGGGCTCAGAGAGCGTGGACGTTCCAAGAGCGGATCCTATCGAATAGGGTGTTGGTATTCTCGGAGAACCAAGTTTACTGGAGTTGTCGTTCTGCAACTCACTCCGAAGAGCGAGCTCTGGAGGATGTTGTGAACATCGATCGGTTACACTTAGTTTTCCCTCAGAGACCCGCGGGCGACTGGTTTTCTTGGACACCCTTGCAGCCATACGAGTTTCGGCAATTTTACGACGATTTACTCGCCAGTTACCGACAGCGGCGCTTGACCTATGAAACAGATTTGCTCAACGCCTTCAGTGGCGTTTCCCATATTGTCGCAGCAGTTCAAAACGATACGTTCTTCTGGGGCCTTCCAGAATCTATGTTTTCATGTGGGATGTCATGGTTCTTCACGGGTCACTCCATTCGAAATTACGTTGAAGTTTCAATCTTCCAAAAGGATGGCTCGAAGCAAGTCGTCCCGTTCCCTTCGTGGAGCTGGGCAGCCTGGTCCGCCATTGATTCGAACAGCCCACCTGTTCTTCAGTCAATGGGCCGCAATCTTGGGCATCCCATTACCGATTTCTATATAGTGGATGAAGAACTGCAACTTGTGAGGATCAAAGAACAAACCTTGGAGTCCCAGCCGAACGATAGCATGATTCGTGCTTTGTGGCAGGACAAGCGACAATCTCATTCCCCTCCAACTCTCTCACAATATCCTCTGCCCCGAATCGGCCACCTTTACTTCTGGACCAGCTTTGCAACCGCGCGCGCGTACAAATCAAATCAATTCGTCGGGCAGGGTCAGGCGAAATATGTATTGCACTCCGTCCCCAACTTTATACCAGATCTAGACTCCGAAATCGTATTCCAGGACTTCATCGTGGTCGCCGAGTCAGAGAGTCCTCGCAGGTTGATCCTCTTGGCGATTGAACGGAAAGATGGCGTGGCATACAGAATCGGGGATACAGAAATCACAGAGGCAGACTGGGCGCATGTAGAGAACAGGGAGTGGCGCCTGATCACACTGGGATGAAGCTTTTGATCGTGACACCCGAGACTGGAATACTGGACCCACTGGCGATGTACCTTGATTATTTAACCAGTGCTATGCAACGAGTAGCCGACGTTTGATCTTTCTACAAAACATGATAATTCCTTGTAATGTCCTTTCACTGCAACCTTAGCCGCACTAGCATCATATGACCCAAGACCTTGAGTATGTATAGTCCTTAGCGCAGACGCGTGGCGGCCCATGCAACTTAACTCACCTGAAGTTCAAATATTGAAAATACCGCGTACGTGTCAATGGATGAATTGACTGCCATGTGATTCCAGAGCGTGCGTATTCGGGAGTCGGGACGCCACAAAAAAAGAGAAAGACTTTTTCAGTCCTGACCGCGAAGGCCGGCCACTTCGAAAGTGTGCGACGTCGGCGGACAGCGAGAACAAGCACTGCGAGGTATGTTTACGTCCTCCGAGTCTGAAAGGCTGCAAGTGACTACTGACCGTTCTAGGCTTGTTCTGGGCTGGCAAAGTCGGGTGACCTACTAGTAACCTTACTGCGGTAATAGACTTGCTGAGTTTACACCCCAGTTTCCGAATATGGTTCCGGGGCGGCCATCAGGCAACCCAACAAAGTAACTACGAGTCTACGATGATCAGGGGCAATCAACTAACGGGACACTGAAGCCTGGACTCGGAGGTGCGGCACTCAACAACCATTTTTTTAATTCTAGAATTCTGTCAGGCGCACGTGTGTTCACATACATCTGCAAAATGCCTTTTTCGGCACATTCACGACAAGCATTACAGCATGGTTACAGCAATTTACAGCATCACAATCCCGACACAGTAGCGGTACAACATTACATTCACTACATGTACATACGAGGCACAGTACTACAGTTGACACTGCGTGACAAGCGACCCCAGGGCCACAAGCTCGACAGATGGAGTAGAGAAATTGTTGAATTGCTGAACACCTCAGTACGCGGCCACGCCTGCAACAACACTATTTAGAATCAAGGCGCGGCGGCCATAATGATCTAACGCACCTGTGTATGATACACGAAGAAAAGCCTCAGGCTGCGCAATCCACTTCCGAGTCTTCGTTTGCTCGTACTACCGACCGCATCCGAGTCCTACAACGAAAATTGTTCTCATCCCAATGATTGTCCTAACCCTTGACAGTATGCGGACCTCAAATCCGCACACGGAGAACAAAAGTTGAGGACTGTGTTCTAAGAGTAGACACTGACAAACGTATCTTCTCATTCGACAGTCACGAGGCCAGCACCGTTTATTGTTGTATCCGATAACGTTGTTGTTCATTGAATCTGGGTTGGCGCTCAGGCCCGGGTAACATTGAATGAGATCGCGTGCTTCGTCGGCTGTGAAACAAAAGAGACTGTGTAGCCTGTCAACATAGCGGGAATATAGTCGAATCGAATGTTGTGTTTCGGTAGCAGAATTGCAGAACTGTAGGAAATTGTTAGCATCTGGGGAGGTCTTGCCATCTCGCTGGCTCTTTGAAGTCCAAGGATCAAAAGATCGAGCACGAGGCCATACTAGTAGTACTGGAAAACGAAGGCAGAAAATTGAAGACCACGGATGAGACCATACGCGTTAGTGTGCGCCATATCCTTGTACGTCAAAACTAGATTAAATTGGCATTAAATGAAAGTCGACGGTTGCGATTCAGTCGTCCAGCTTACCGGTATTGTTCTTCGCAGTGATATAGTTTGCTAGATTGTGATCCAAGATGAGGCGGAGCAGACGGTTGAGGAGCGTCAAGTCAATCTTCTCGTACACCTTGGAGAACACGGTTTCCATCATGATGTTACACTCTCCCTCGCTTGTCTCCCTGATATCGGTCAAGTTTTTGATCCCTTGACACCACTTATACATGAGGAGAGGGGGTGGCTCAGTATCGGCAGGCTTAATCCACGCAGGGACCATTCCTCTTTGTCCGCTTCAAGTTCGAAAAACAGGAATTGATCGAGGTACTAGAAGGAACTTGAAGGTCCATCAATGATCTGACACAATGACGGACAAACTCACGGCGTCCGTTATCTTCTCAACAGGCTCGATGTCGTAGCAAGGAATCAACTTGTCATACTAGGTGTCAAAAAACTCGATACCTGACTCCTTGAAGGCGCGTTGTGTAAGAAGCAGACGTTTGATGCGAGACAAGCCTGACATCGAGATAAGATACTCTAATCACGAAGTTTGGCAGAACGTGACTCACATTCATGAGGGTTGTCATATGCTTGTTCCATAAGAGCGAGTTCCTCGCGCTGCGACTGATTGAGTCGTCCTTTGACCGAGCATCCTTCCTTCAGCTTTTCGAGGACTAAGACCAAAAGTTTGGTATCACGCTTGTAGGACAAGGGGCTGATTCACAACGTGAGACGCAACCAAAACTCGAGAGGGATTGACTTACGGGAATGGAATCGGTGCAAACTTTCGACTTTCCAACCAATGAACGGTCGCAGTGTATATGGCAACAGCCTTTTCGGCACTGATGTAAGGACTGTCCTTGAGGTAACCATGTTGACATTCCTGTTCAGCCTTCAAGTTGAGGTAAAAACCTAGTTCTTTCTTAGAGCGGCAACAAGCACAATGCAGAGACCACTCACGGGTGAGTCGACCCAAATTCTTCTTTACAACTGCTTTGTTGACCGTGGCACCACGCCGGATGCGTTCACGGTTGTAGTGAGCAACACTACGAAAGTATGTGCATACACATCAAAATTATTCACACAGAAGAATGAGACCTTACGAGCACCACCAATCGGCCTTGCTCTTGATGTATCGCAGGATAATGTTTGCTTTCCAACACCGCCAAGCTTCGGATAGATGCCGCAAAATCGTCTTCGCCTTGTTCTGCTTGATGGACTCCGGCATCATATCCAGGATATCATGCATAACGGCTGCATGAAGCTCGAGGTCATAATGCGACTCTACGCGCTGTTTTGTCACCGTTTTTGCGATGCCCTTACTATTACGACCCTCGAACTGACGAGCAAGGAGGGTCCCAAGCCAACGTTCGAGAAGGGGAACAATGCCACGCATAAAGAAGAGCCAGACTCGCCAGCCAGGCGCCCAGAAACCACACCCGGGCCCCTTGCCAACAGGACCTGTGTTGAAGCGATAGTACTAGATCAAGTGCTTCAAGTCCTTGGTCATGCGTACTTGTCTCATCAGCTACTATGCCGACTCGGACAAATCCGAGTCAGCCATCGAGAAACATGATGCAACGACGAAACTAACCTTGTACTTGTAACGGTACATACCAGCGAGGGCGCCAATGTGAGCAAAGATGTATTGCAAGGCGTCAGCAAGTTGGAAAGCATCGACGTTGCCGAGCCGGAATTGGACATGCGCATCAACAACAAGCTTCGTAAGCCGCAGGATTTCACGACACAAGTGGAAGGCATTTCCAAAGCGAGACTTCTTGCGCTCTTTGGTCGTAAGCGTCTTAACGGGCTTCAAGTTCATATTGTAATCGAGGTGTAGATAGTTCAGATTCTACAGAAACATTAACGACCGCTGCAATGGATATTGAAGTATTATTTACCTTGCGATGAATCAACAAATTGAGCATGTTGTAACCTTGCCTGCACACTTGCAGACCGGCTTCGACCCAATCGAGTCTCGTTGTTTGGAAGAATTTCGTTGCTTTGAGTTGTCGGAACAGATTCTTCTTCGTCATAGCTTTCTCCGGACGAGTCTTGAGTTCGTTCAAAACATAACACTTGAGCAATTTCTGGTACGAGACGCGGACTTTCACAGCCTGGTTGGGTGGACAGTGCTCCAAATACCAGTTCTTCACCAATGGAATGTCTTGCGCACGCCTCATCCGGCCAGAGCGACGGTTGT
>JBBPOL010000676.1:0-11049 GCA_038091435.1 Leccinum variabile | reverse complement strand
ACGATTTCTCGGACTGCTTGAATTTCAGAAAGGCAGAAGTAATGACGTACGACAACCACAGGGTGCATGTAGGGACCACCGGCCTGCATCTCTACACAGAAAAAAAACGCAAAGATGGCATAGCACTAAGACGTGCCAAAAAGATTTTGTTCTCCGCGCTGCTTTGGCACAAACCACGGTGAATCGTTCATGTGTGGTCTGTAATTTGACATGAGTGCGTTGATCAAGTTGGATTTTTTTTTCGGCGCCTTTTAGACTTCGAGAAGTCACGTGTGCTACTAGTCTAACCAAGATAGGAAGCAACTCACAAAGCCATTCAGAATCGGACGAATCAACAGCTACTAGTCTGCTTCATGATCAGTGGAATATTCGAAGCACCTTGGCGACCAAGTCGGTGGTTGGCTCCCTAACTGCCAGAGACAGACTTGACAATCAAACAAAGACGCCTGCCGATGGTAAAGGTGCCAGTGCTCGAAAGCGTGTTTGTGGTGTTAATGCCGAGGTAAAGTGTTTAGCTTCGAAGGCATTAGTTCTCTGACTGCCGTTCATATCCACCCGGGTCTTGTACTCTGGAAAACTCGAAGGAGGAAAACAAAGCAAGTATCCGTGTCGTACAACCACCTCAAGGACCGTGACTCGGTTGATATAATTATTTGTCATCTCGTTTCCGCTAACCTTTTTAACCGACCTTCGTTTGGAGGATGCACTTTGTCCGCTGTCGTAACTGTCTGCGGCAGGGCTTTCCTTTCCTTTTTATTTTATTGAGCTCACTTCTTGGTCGGTGCTTGCCCCCTCCACCCCTTCGTTCTTTGGTCAGATGCATAGCATTGTCCTTCTTTCGGTCCTGCTTGGGCTCCAAACGCTCGTTTTTGCTCAGGATGGCGCAATACGCGCTCCGACAACCATCCCTTCTGTTAACAGTTACTCTTGCGATCCCGACAGCTGCCAGCTTCCCAAGTGCAATTGCGCGAGCACAAGTCCTCCGGGTGGTCTCAGTCCTGTACGTTGGTCTTCCTTCACGCTATCAATGGTGTTCACTCTGACGCGCTACTAGTCCGAGGTTCCACAGTTTGTTGTGTTTAGTGCAGATGACGCGGTCCAGTCCTACACCCTCGATGCTGTCAATCAGTTCCTTGCACATCGCCAGAACCCCAATGGGTGCCCGCTGAAAATGACCTATTTCACGTCGCTCAACTACACTAACTATACCCTCGTCACGGACTGGTATGTTGCAGGAAATGAAATTGCAGACCATACGTATGTAAAATCATCTAGTTGACTCGAAAATTGGACTGAATTTGCATTTAGGATGACCCATGTCGGTTCCCCACCTGCGTCAGAGATAAATGGCAACCTGATTGCCCTCAACGCTCTCGCGGGAATTCCCTTTGACGCCATCAAGGGTTTTCGTGCTCCCTTCCTCAACTACACCAACGAAACTTTCCAACTGCTCGCCGCAGCCGACTTTTTGTATGATTCGTCGACTACTTCCTCCATTCCTGTCACCGACCCCAATACGGACGCTTACTGGCCATACACATTGGATTACGGCCTTGCAAACGACTGTTCCACGACCCCAGGAATCTGTCAAGGGCAGCCAAAGATCCCTGGTATCTGGGAGATACCCATGTATGCCTTTTTTGACGAGCTCGGTGTGGACGGACCGCATCTCATGGATCCCTGGCTGGACCTAGCTAACGGCGCGTCGACGGTGGACGATTCTGCCACGCTGGAGTACATGAAGGACACGTTCACTGCCCATTACAACGGGAACCGTCAGCCTATCGGACTGTACACACACCCTATCCATCTCTGCGTAAGTCGGGTGGTCATGGTGTGGTGCTATACTTCGAATTCTCATGCTTTTCATAGACAACCTATCCCGGCCTCAGTGCTCCTACCTCCACCATCAACATGATCAATGAGTACCTGGATTGGCTTCAGGAACAACAGGACGTATGGATCGTGTCCAATGAACAGCTACTTGCCTGGGTCCAGAACCCCGTTCCAGTCTCTGAACTGAATTCGTTTGACCCTCTTAAATGCCCAACCCCTGACGTTGATCCAACAATACACATTTGCAATGGCATCCTGGCCAACGAGGAAGGTCTGCTGGATGAGTGCCCCTTTTCAGATTTCCCGTTCTATACTTGCGTGCGTCTCGTTGGTCAGGTACTTTGAGCCTCGTTGACGATAATTTTGATTAGTACGGCTGTCCACAAGTGGAACCTTCGCCGGCCAACCCGAACCCGCCTCAACAAGCTGCCAATGGTCAGAAACCCCGATTCAGATGTAAACCCTTCTGCTTCCATCTTTCCCGTCGTTGGTGTCTGATGCAGCGAAACAGTGCCCACCAACTGCTCCACACCTTTCTGGGACCCGATAGCAGGCAACTGCATCTGTACGTCTGACGAGTGTGCATTCGTTGATCAGTCACGAGCGATCGGGGTACGTTCATTGTTATTTGTTGACCGTGGCCCTGCTCTAAACTGACTGCTCTCCTCTTCCTCTGTTCTGATGTAATTGCGTGGCAACGGTACAATGCATGCGTGTGCTCAATAGCCCAACGGTGCGAATTTGACGGGCAGTGACCCGAGCGGATCGACCACTGGCACGAAGACGAACAGAGCATTCATGCAGAGGGATCTGTTGTGGACCAGGCATGTTGGTGAATTTTTTGCAATGGTTGTGACCGTTACGGCCGTGTCCGGGTTCCTCTTATGAAGGAACCGTTCCAATGCAACCCAACTTTGCAGGTGCGTACGCCGCCAAGGACGTTTCTTTGCGGGTTGAACCGACCCACTCATACCAGAATGCACAGTCATCACGTATCAATGCATCATCCCAGAAGTCAGATTATACTTTACGCACCCGTCTTAATCTTGAATCCGATCATCTTGGTCTACTCAACTGCCTTTCTTTTCAACATTCCACATCATAACATTGTCGCTCGCTCACGGTTTTAACCTCGTCCCCGGATTTAATGACACTAGTTCCATCGTTCATTATTTACAGATTCATTGGCATGCCTCGGTAACTCTACGCATACAACATACCCCCCATCATTGTCTGCAAACTTGGATAGGCTAATTACACATTTGATAATACATCGTTGCATTTCGGCATTCTATGTCTAAGTTTAATGGATATGGAGTACCACTTCAAGGCCATCACGAGGATGCGATTATATGCAGACGAGGCTCAAGCCTTTAAGAAACGGAATAGATATGATACATGTCCGGTCAAAGCAAGCCGCACGAAATAAATAAATAAAATACGAGAGGAATCAATTCAATTCGGTGGAGGACGACAGCTCCAAGTTTCCGGCTCGACCAACTAACTTGGAGTTACCCACCAAAGATTACGTCGTCAATCTCATGCATGATGTGGCTCTTTGTGCTCGAGTTCTGAAATATCGTTTATCACGTCCACGCCACTTTCGCAGTCGTATTTGGTCTCGACTGTCGGTACTAAGGTCAGCTTCGTCTTCTAAGGAAGAGGTCAGGAGGTAGAGGACAGAGGAAGTAGAAACATAAAATCGTCAGAATGCATACAGCCCATGTGGACACCAGAAAATAACGACCACTTACAGAATGGCTCCGGATTCCTCGTCCCTTTCAAGTTCTACGAACACGTTACTAGGCAGTATAGTGATAGGCCGCAGTTGATAAGGCGAAGTGGCTTCACGCCAGATTTTGCGAATCTTGATACGTGCGTTCAAACTATTGAAAAGAAAAGAATGGGTGTTATTTTCACACATCCGTGATGTGAGAATGTGGAGACTGACATACGTTGCAAAGAGGGAATTGGCGTAAACTGTTGGGGGTAGTAGGTGAACAAGTGTAGTAAGTCAAGACGGAATCCGTCGACGAACGTTTCGCGACGACAAAGTGGATGCCAATGAACGTCCGGTTGCTTGGCATCGCGAGCCACTGGTAATGGCCATTAAGCATATCGTCGCGTCATAGTCGCACGTTGTGGCGTGCTACTTACGCAGATTAGAGTCGCAATCGTACCGAAGCTAACACCGTCTCCGTTTAGTCGCTTGAATTACAGTCGCACTGGTACAATGAACGCTCACCATGTAGCTGAACCATTTTCGACCGTCCACATTTTCAGGGTATCAATGACACGATTCGTGCTTGAGACAAACGTAAAACGGTGCCCTGCTGGTAGTCTACTAGAAATAACACACCTTTCCATCATTGAACGTTTCGATCGCAACAAATAAAAAAGGGATGTGGTGATTACGATGTCGGCAAGGGCGGAGAGGCACATTCCGAGCGTGATCACCGACTATAGGTTTGATTGAAAATCAATATCGTTGGTATGAAACGAAAATAGCAAACCTTTAGGAAAGGGCGCTCGAGGGAGCTGTACCGTTTTAATATAATCCTGATAAAGGGTGAGGTCCTAGTCTGGCTCCATGATGTCATTCAGTGATTACGCTTACATTTCTACCATGGTCACTACAAGAAACAAGTCAATAATTGCATGAGAAACTACGTGGAAGATCTCACCGCTTGCGGCGACTACAGATAAGTAGGTATCAGTGGCATACAATGATAATTAGAGTAGTGGGTACCAAGCCGTAAAAATGAGATGATAAACTGTATTGTGACTCGGTCAGATAAGTAAACAATAACTTCCACTTGTGATACCCACCACCGGACCGGCGACCGTTAATCTGTTATTTTGCACTGTGTGGAATATACGCGTTGTCAGTCATTGAGATGTACGGCATTTGGAATACATTATGCCAACATCTATAGATGCGATAAGCTAAAAAGCTAGCAGACAGTTATCAATACAAAGATACTTGATGGACAAGAGGACGGAGACTCACGTTTGGGCCAGGAATGTAATCATTGCCTTGTATCACGTATCAGAATAGCTATCTTGCAAGCTCGAGGGATCTCGGCGTACCGTCAACTCGATTGCCGCCTAGAACCATTTCATCAATTATAGACACATCATATTCCGAGTAGTAAAACGTACCCCGATGCTCCTATACACACACCCCTCATCAGCCATGAGTTACTTTCGATATCGTTGTCACTACCACTCACCAAGGGATGTCATCGACTGCACTCAAATCACCGTAATGGGCGATCAGGGAATCCCAGACAGCAACAGCGACTAATGCGGAATGACACAAATCGAGGAGCCTGACAATCCATCAGTCTATGATTATTGCAGAGTCGAAACGGATTCAAAACACACCATATCGCTATCACCTAGTAGACAACCAGAACGCTCAGGTGTTAAGCGTAGTGAATTTGCGACACTCACAAGGGCATTTGTCGTCCATCGTTCAAGTTCTGGGTAAACTTGCCAGTACATTATAAACTGCATGTTGACACATCCAGAAAGACTGTTGGAATTTGCATGTGGTAAATTCTTCATCACATACGTTGACATGGGAGATCAGTGTCCTCACCCGAAAGCAAACATCCCTCCCAAAATGAGTGGCCCGTAATCTGCACCAACGTTCGCCGAAACATTATCGGACATGGGCAAATGACAGAGGAACGTAAATGATAGAATAAGAGGTGGAGAGGATGTTTTGTGGTGTCGAGATGCCTATGCCCTTATCACATTGAGTAGAGGTGACAGCGAGAAGCGAAGCAGGTTTTACTGGCTTGATGGACTGTGGACACCGCCCATCGGTTCCTGATATAGCCCCTTTGTGATGTGAAAGTGGGCGGAAAACTTGAAGGGATCGTTATCTTGATAAACAATCTCTTCGTCGCAAACTACTTCAAGAGAAATCTATATGTAAGGGAACATACCTGTTTGCCAGGGAAAAGGAGTGCAGCACGAGCACTCAATCATATACCCCAGATTAAAAGAAAACATTGCTGGTAGTATGTATCGGTGAGCGACCTGAATTTTTAAACGCAGGTTATTTATTATTGTGCCGGCCCCAAGATGTGGTGGCGGTGAGCTACTGAGGCTGTGGACAGCCTCCACCAACCTTTTCAACAACATTTCAAACTGCCCCTGCCAGTGAATCAAGGGACGAACCGTGATGAGGGCTTGGAACGAGCGGGCCAGCCGAACATAGTGGTGCCGGCAATTTTCGGGAAGACAGCCTATCTGCCATTCACTTCACTTCTGAACAGCGAGGTGAATTTTGTTGCTTCAGTTCACTCGACGGAAGCGAGGAGACAGTACTTATAAGCACTTGAAACTCTCTCGAGTTGTACGTCATGATTATTTGCAAGAAAAAAAACAGCCACTGGCTGAGATTCTCTTCTAAGAATCCTTCCGGAGGCGGCCTGCACGAGTGGACTGTCAAGGTCCTAGGAGCCAACGACGCTACTGGATCAAGATCAACAATACTGTATATGCATTAGCAGCTTGAACCTCTTCTGCTCTCTGATTGTTCACTCCCACTGAGGCGAAAGTTGATTAGAAGGACCGGCGGAGACTTGGTATTCATAACCGAAGAATCGACCAACATCATGCTCAAACAACATTTACTGCAAGGGTACAACGGAGGATAGTCTCCGTTTCGAAGACGCGAGAAGAATGTGACCGTCTTTTGGTTCCTCGTATGGATGGAACGTTCTCATGCAACCCCAAATCACAGAAGCCCACGAGGTGAAAGCCCGCCAGAGGCGTTCCTCTAAAGAAGGTCTGCCGCCCATGAGACCAACACGCGGACGTTGACCTTGCAAAGCCTCTCCGACGGGGACCCGAAATGTCTCTTATCATCCGCTTTAATCTTGACCTCGTTGTCACATCTGGTGAACCAGTTTTCCTTTTCAACGATCCACCTTACAATATTGTCAGTCTTACCCTCGTCTGTTGATTTACAGCAACGACCCTAGAGTCTAGACCCTCAGTTTTTCCATCATCAACGGAAAACGCAGATGCAAATACATACATCATATATCGATCATCGATCGTCGTGAACATGCATATGGGATAAGTAATGTATTATACTATTAATGATGCATCGCTGCATTTTGTCAATGGCATACTGTCTAATCATGCATCATACATCGTCTTGACCTGAGTGAGCATACCGAAGGCCGGGACGACGGGGGCAGAAAGGTGGTCATGCAAACGTGAGTCGAGAAACGCAGAAACGGTCGGGGGATCATCAGACAGACAAATGAAAAACAACTTCCGGAGCGGAAGAAAACGAAATCAAGAGAAAGACCTTTCTCAACAGATTATGTACCACGATTCCCCGAACACGTCGGCATAGTCTTCAAACCTAACGCCTGCGCTCTCCCCGCCTGAATTCGGAAATCATGGTCATTGGCACGTCCACGCTGCTTTCGCGGTCATACTTGGTCTCGACCGTTCGCGATATGCTCACTTCCAGCTTTTGGATGGAAAGGAAGGAGGCAGGCAGATGAAAGATTGAAGAAATGAGAACGGGACGTCCCCTACGCAAGGGGAAAAAGGGAAGTGAGACGAACCGACTGGGAACTCTTCTTGTTGGCGGGTCGAAGTGCAAATTGATCGACCTGAATGCAACAAAAGGACGTGTGCGGGCGTAAGAAAGAGGATCAGAAAAGAATCAGATAGTGGTCACGTACAGAACTCCGTCGCGCCGGAAGCCGAGGGCCGCATTCCTCATCCCCTTCTTCGAACACGTTTTCGGGCAGTATAGCAATGGGCCGCAGTTGATTACACGCGTTTCCTTTGTGCAAAGAATTGTGGATCTTGATGCGTGCGTTCAGACTGTCAGAAAGATGCGTCATCGTGTCTCGATGGCTTGTGGATGAAGCGACCACGACGTACGTCGCAAAAAAAGAATTGGCATAGACTGTATGTGTCCAATAAGTGTGGTACGCCGTCAAGATGGAAAACATCGACGCACGTTTCGCTACGACAAAGTGGACACCAAGAAATATTCGGTTATTCGGACTTGTGAGCCACTGGCGGTCATAAGACGGATCCTTCAAGTGTCATATTCATATCGTACGACGGACTACTTACGCAGACGAGAGTTGCAACCGCACCAAAGCTGACACGATCATTATTTAGTCACTCAAACTTTACTCGCACTGGCAAGCGCAGGCTCACCACGTAGCCGACCCATTTTCGATAGCCCACACCGTCAGGATATCGACGATCCGATTCGTACTTGAGCTAAACCAAGAATATCTTCCGGCCGAGTGTCTAAATCAGTGACAAGAAACATACCTTTCCATCGTCGAATGGTTCGATCTTAACAAATAGCAGAGAGATATCGTGATAACGATATCAACAAGGGCCGAGAGAGACAGACCCAGCGTGAAGATCCACTGTAGTGCTCGATGAACAATCAACATCGCCAGTGTTGAATGAAAAGACAAACCGCTGGGAAAGGACGTCCAAAGACGCTGTACTGCTTCAATTTGATCCTGATGAGGGATTAGAGGGTCTGACTCACGCCCTGCAGCAATTAAGCTTACATTTCTACCATGGTTACTGCAACAAACAGTCAACACTCGGATAAGAAACAACGTGGGGGATCTTACCACTTGCGCAAACTATGCTAGCTAGTTATTAGGAGCATGCAATGGAGTTAGAGAAGCGCGTACCGAGCCGGAGGAATGCGAGAATAAACTGTATTCATGAATCGGTCAGATCAGCAAATGATGATATTCCACTTATGATGCCTACCACCGGACCCGCGACCATTAATTTATTCTTTTGCACTAGGCCGAAAACACGCGTGTCAATCATTAATGAGAGCATCCACAGGACACATATACCGACATTTGTAAACCCGATGGGCAAAAAAACTAACAGAGACGATTGTTAACACTAGCATACCTAGTGGATTATGAGACTCACGTTTGGACAAGGAACGTTATCATTGCCTAGTCTCATGTGTCAGAACACTTATCTTAAGTACTGCACGTAGAATATATATAGACATACTGTCACTTCAACTGCGGGCTGAAATCATTTCATCAATAATAGCCGCATCATGCTCTAGTAGTTAAAACGTACCCCAACGCTCCTGTGCATCCACCACCCCATCAGCCCGTGGCGATTTCATAACATCGCTACCACTCACCAAGGGATATCATCAACTGTGCTTAGATTACCATAGTCGACGATCACGGAATCCCAGACAGCAACAGCGATGAACGCAGAATGACACATGTCGAGGAGCCTGATAATCTATCAGTCTACTATCTCCAGAGTTGCAAGAGCTTCGAGACACACCATATCGCTATTGCCTAGTAGACATCCAGAATACTTCAGTTTTAATCATAGTGGGCTCACGACAAGGGACTCACAAGGGACTTTGTCGTCCACCGTTCGAGCTCCGGGTAAACTTGCCAATACAGTATGAACTGCATGTTCATGCATCCAGAAAGACTGTCATAATTTGCGTATCATCAATACCGCACGACGCGCGTCAACATGGGAAATCAGCCTCCTCACCCAAAAGCAAACATCCCCCCCAAAACAAGTGCTCCATAGTCCAAATTGACGTTCACTTCAATTGTGCTAGACATGGGCAAATGACGGAACAGCAAAAATAGAATGATAGAGGTGGAGGGGAGCTTTACAAGGATATTATTCCCATGCCCTTATCATTATAAGTGGATGCGATGGTGGCGAGGAAGTTTAATTCTGGCTTCGACACTGCCCTCGCAGATCTTGATATGGCCCCTTTTCGACGTTAGAATGGGGCTATGTGGATCCTTATCCTGACAAACAAGAAAACGATTCGTTCGAGAAAAATTTGTCTGTAAGAGAACGTACCTCCTTGTGAGGGAGAGGTGTGGCAGTACAATGGTCATTTGATAGAACTTACTTGAAAATAAAATGTCTGAAAAGGCTCGGCACTATCGCCGGTAGTATAGGCGACTCGGAGCGGTCTGGAATGGCGTCAGGCCATTCATTATTGCGCCGGAATGGCAAGGTGAGGCTCTGAATTAGGGTCGTACACACTGACAGTGCGGCCAGCCAACAGGAAGCGCCGGGAACGGCGATTTCCGACAATTTGTTTTTCGGCTTGCCATCGCGCTTCCATCGTCACCGCCTCGAAGAAGCACTAGCGTGTCAAGCTCCGAGTCGTGATACAATTCGGCGGCAGGTCTACAGACTTGTTCACACTGTGACCCCTCCCACGGGACGTTCATGTATCAAAGATAATGTGATCGGTAGGCCCGCGATTTGACGAACTTCATTAATCGTTCCTCTTTGTTCAAAGAGCAGAACACGCTAACATTCAAGTTGTAAAACTAAATGATAAGGATTCAACAGCGCACAATCTAGCAGACACACCACGAAATCCTCCAAAGAGGTCACACGATAACAGAGCATGCTGTATAGGCCATGCATTTGCTCTAAATATCATACCTTGGGCGTTAACAAATGATTCTCTGGTATTCACACCCATCAAATTATGAGTCTGTAGTATTCACAACATTGCCTCTAGCCACCACCCGCCGAGGTGTCTTTCCACCAACGTAACATCCATATTTCGGCGTAAATGGGCGGAAGGAACACCATCAACTTTGATCAGAATATTCCGAATGTTTACTTGCCGGAGCGCAAATTTCAAACTCTTCTCCCGTTCAATCAGGGTGGTTGTTTCAAGCAATCATAACCGGCTGCACGATATGCACCCTACAGTGGGTCATGGTGCCCACGATACCGGGGGCAGCGGAATGAATGGCTGTCGGTTGTTTGGCGAATCCGATACCTGATCAATCAATGTACGTGTTCGATATGCTCCCCTTAGTGCTGTACCAGCGAAACGCACTAGTGTGTAATTCCGATCACAGGCTGACTTTACAGCAGATGGGCCCGCATAGCACTTCCGGCTCCGAGCCAAGAGCCCCCCATCCTGTTCAGTTAATCGAATTGATGATACCCGGAGCTACCGAAACAGCGTGACTGCGCCAGGTTTGCCATTCCTTGCTCCCAGTCTAGATCTGTGATTGCGACGGCATACTTGCCAGAGTCCGAGTCGTGTCCAGGGTCGTGGCTCCATCGGATACCAACGGGCTGATGCATGCTGGTACGGGTGGTACTTTCCGTGGTGCAACTTGTACCACCCGTTCCTGCATGGTTTCAACG
>JBBPOL010000675.1:0-11050 GCA_038091435.1 Leccinum variabile | reverse complement strand
TCACGAATTCAACCAATGTGTCGCATACGACTTGCTTGTGCTCGTCAGAGTTCCACTGACGGAGCACGCGACACAAGGTGGAGAACATGTTGTTTTGGAGCATTCTATCCCGGAGGCTATCTACGAACCCACATCAACGACGCACTGTCCTTTCGACTGTCAGATTCAAAAAAATGATCGTACCATATTTCGCGCATTCAATCAACGTGCTGCTGACCACTTCTGCAGTCTTGCTAGAGAGTTGCTGATCTTGGAGTGCGTCATACAAGGCAGGGAATATATTGCATTCTAGCATCTTAACCCGGACTTTATCTATGAACCCGCATCAAAATTTGGCTTAACTGACATATTGAGATGAGCGACCATACCATATTGCATGAATGTGACCAACGTGTCGCATACCACTTGCGTAGTCTCATTAGAGCGCTGATACGCATCAGTCTTGCCAGAGCACCGACGGAGCACATTACACAAGGTGGACAACACATCGCATTCGAGCATCGCATCCCGGAGGTTGTCTATGAACAACCTGCATCAATGACGCGTTCTCACTCGAATGTTATATTAAAACAAACGATAATACCATGTTCTGCGAACTCGGCCAACATCTTGCACGCCAGCTGCTTGGACTTGTCCGGGGATTGCTGACTGAATGTAAGCAAGGTCCGGAACACATGCTTTTCGAGCATTTTATCCCGGAAGTTACCTATGGAATCACATCAACCACGTATTCCCCTCCCGATGGTCGGATTGAAATAAAAAGCCATACTATGCTTCACAAATTCGACCAACGTGTTGCATACCACTTGCACGGTCTCGTTAGCCTCAGAGTACCAATGGAGCACGTAAACCAAGCTAGGGAATACATCGCATTTGAGCATCTTATCCCGAAAGTTATCTACGAGCCCATATCAACGACACATTGTTCCTCTGACTGTCAGATTCAAATAGACAATCGTACCGTGTTTCACGAATTCGACCAAAGTGTTGCACCACGCTTGGACAGTCTCCTCAGAGCGCCACTGATCAAACGCGTCAAACACGGCGGGGATCACTTTGCATTCAAGCATGCTGGTCCGTAGGGTATCTACGAGCCCGCATTAACCACGCATTCCTGTCCCAACTGTCAGATTGAAAGAAACCTTACTATGTTTCACAAATTCCGCCAATGCGTTGTACGCCACTTGCCGGGTCTTGTCAGAGCACCGATAGAGTACCTGACACAAGGTGGGGAGCATATTGCATTGGTGAATTTTATCCCGCAGTTTATCTATGAAGTCGTATCAATGATCCATCGTCTCGACTGTCATCGCGGACGAACCATTCGGGAGGAAAGAGCAAAGAACACGAATGGCCATTGGAGCGACAAAGTCATCATAGTATTTGAGGAACTTGCAAATGATGGGAACCGTCGTATCTGCTTCCATGAGGTCCCTGCTTTCTGCTATTTCTCGTCTCACTAGAGGGTCAATGGAACGGCAGGAAATTACACACCACATTTCGCCAATCCATCCACGACGTTCAACAAGGCAACCAGTGCGGGGTCGCCTGGCAAGATTCAATGTCGACCTTACATGTGCAAACAGCTCGGACAGTTTCACTCACATTTGTAATGCAATGTCTTGGTAATATTGGGCACTGCCTGCACATCAACGAGTTTCTGCGCAACGTTGGCGTCCACTGGCGAGGACAAGATGTCGTATCATCAGAGATGGTCCTGAAGCCGAGAAATGAAATGTCGACGCACACTCCATTAACATGGACAAGGCATGCGCGCTATGGAAAACAGTCGTAGAAGTTTCATCGAAATTTTCGGTGCGCTTGCCATTGTATGATTCAACGAGTCTCTTCTGAAACCTCGATGCACGCTTCATCGACATGGCCCAAGCACCGGGGAAAGCAACCGTAGAGGTTTCCTCCTCGGACTTATGGATGCCTGTACCCACGCAGAGCTTGACGAGCTTCTTCAGGTTTTCTTCGTTGATCAGTTCAGGTATCTTCTTGCAAAGAGATGGCAGGTATATGCAGGCCGAACGACATCTATTGCTATCCAAAAGTTCAGACACGCTTTTCGTAATTTGTTGAGGGAGTTTGTCGTCGGTATTCGCTGGCCAACTCCAGCCCAACTCGCAATATATGGCTGCAGTACTGAGCTGTATCACCTTGTCTTCGTTGTTCAAAAATGCCACCAAAATATCACCTGCGTCCTTGCAAGTCTTGATCTCCTTCTTGCAGACATCTAAGGACCAATCATCAGCGTAGCGAGGGAACATGAGGCATAAACCCACCGAAGGTCGACATGAAAGCCAAGCGACTCAGCACCTCTTGGTATGATTGGCCTTCTTTGAGTTGGTCGAGGAGAGTACGAACAGAATGGTGGTCAAAAATATCCTTTTCCCACACGGCCGATAGTTTCTGAAGCCGGTCATGACTCGACACATGATTCCAAAACATGGGGTCTGGCCACAACTCGTTGATGTCATCGAACCAAGCAAAGGGCTTGTAGTTATTCTTGAACAGCACGGAAACGTGTACTTTTTGTCCCTCTACAATCCTCCGCGCACGCCCCATGTGAGGCCTGCTGACAGTAATCAGGATAACGGTCAAGTAATGTTTAGCGATGCAACCGCACCAGATAGTGCACCTATTCGAATCGGAGTATACCAAGTGTTGGAAGAACCATAGTTCCATCAGCCACCAGTGTAAGCGCATCGAATTCGTGATGCGCTTATTCAGGTCATCGATCTTCCACATCACGTCAACAGGTTTCATTTCCAGCCCGACAGCGGTAGCCTGATTCCTCATCCAGAGCAATGGAATATCACCAAGCTGGAGCTTCTCATTGCGTCTGTTTCCGCCGCCGCTTTCAGTAGTTTCAAGGTTAGAATTGGGACCTCGATCAGCTTAAGATGACCTACACATCGCCATGACAACCCGCAAACCAGACCTCTTTGATGCGCCCGTTACTAGCCAATCTGTCTTTATCAGATTGTCCGCCATATATGTACTCCGGCAGAAACTTGACTCGTCGCTCGTCCAAGGCTAAGGCATGGCGAAAATAACAAAAATGGGGATCTTTGCCGGGAGTTGTCGTGCAAGGTAAAATCTTATTCCTGCTGAAGCCGACCGAGGACACGGTATCCCTGAATATATGCAAAATGCGCTCGTTTCAGGTACGAGAGACCTACAAAAGAGACCCACCACACTCCGATAAAGTGAATATGAACGTTGCTCCGACAGAACGTCCCCTTGAACGTTTTCGCCAACTCAGTGTATTCATCGGATTGTTTTCCCTCATCATCCTTCGTTTTCGAGTATAATTCGAAAGCGCTACAGCGTGTCAGACATGTACGAGCCGGGGTAGAGTGAGGAGAAACGTCTTACAATGGTATTTGCTCATTGTTTCCTGGGAGAAGTAGCCCAACCTTTCGAACAACTTAGTTTAGTGCTGCAATAGACAAGTCTTTTTGTGGGAAGCAGGCTTACTCGAGCAATCATGCCTGCTAACGCTCGAACTTGATAAGCACCACGGGAGAAGCCTAGACCAGATATCAGGAATAGGGAGTCTCTACACTATCAGACGAAATGACTCACCGAACAAAAAGACACTATCCCCATCTCGGTAGTTGTCAGACAGCCAGCGGTAGGAAGCCATGATGACCTTATGTAGGTTGCTGCTCCACAATAAGATTACTTTTCATCAAACTTCAGGTGATGACCTACCGGCCAATAGCCATATCTAAGGTATTGGATATATTGTTACGCAAAGATGGGCCGGAGACCTTGGCGACCGTGCCGAGTCCACTGCTATAGTACGTAAGTTGTTTATCACACTTGATGATGTGACTGTAGAGTTCGACAATGTTCGTATTCTGCGAATGGATGATAGGGCTGAGCGACGTTAGTTGACCGAATCCGAATAGTCAACGTTACCTTGCGACCAAACTTGTTTGAAGTACCGTCGATGCATACTACGAGGTTCCTTGAGCTTTGTTCGGGACATTTCCAAGGTTGAGACTCCTGGGTCGAGCAGCTGGCCTGGGTCGCCATTGGGATACTATTGTATAAAAAGGGTAACCTGCAAATATAAGAACATTGGTGAAGCAAGAATCAATTGAAGCGGCGATGGGACGCACTATGTAGTCGACCTACAGCGACGACGGTGTATAGACGTTCCGCTTCTCGGTGGTATAACTGTTCAAGGCCTGAATGGAAGCCCAAGAATAAATGACAGGTAGTCGTCGAGGACGAAGCAATGAAACTGTACAATGCGAATACCACGCGTTAACTGGTTGGTTTCCGTCAGGACGAGCTCGCTCAGGCTAAGCGCGCGCCGCACCAAATATAGGCCCGGCGGCCCCGGCCGCAAGGCCAGCTGCCGTACAATGTTGTAAGTAGAACTTTGTTACTTACGGGTCAGTCAGACTCTGGAAGAGCCTTGCAGGTCTCGGAACAATGATCGAATTGAATGCTATAATGACGGGCCCATCAGATAAACAATAAACAAATGACCTTAGATGGAATTCCAGGCGGTAGATCGTCCGAGTCAATAGACGCTTGGTAAGTATGGATGTATATGTTAGGCCACAGATCACGGGCCCATCCGTCGACGAATGATACACATGTTTAATGGGATTCCATGGCCCGGGACCGTCTAACTCCCAATGACATGCCCATGGAATCACAAAAGTCATCAACACAAAACCCTAGCGATCATGTCAGCCAAGCTCGCCTTTTAGTTCCCCCACAGCAGCGCCGTAATCTTGGTCCTCCAGCCGACCCACTTTCCAGAGCGTCCCCCCGTTGACTCCAAGACCCTCTTTATCAAAAGGATCAAAACGTCCGCGCCTTGTAAATCCTGACTTCCTCTGTAGGTCTAGATACACCCCGTGACGTTCATCACCCACCCGTTCAACAACAACAACAGAAGACTCCAACTCACCTATCCTGAGCATCTACCGCCACGGCGCCCAGCCGTTGTACAACACGCATCCCAGAACTAACGCGACCAAAGATGGTGTGTTTGTTATCGAGGTAGGGCGTTGGTGCGAGGCTAATGAAGAATTGCGAGCCTGTGTGAACGAAATGTTTTGCATTTGACAAGCGAGGGGGGACGGGGGCCGGTTGTGTAGGGTCACGTACCGTTGGTGTTGGGACCTGAATTAGCCATGGCGAGGACACCTGCGCCGGTGAATCGGAGCTCGGGGTGTATTTCGTCTTCACTGTTCATCGAAACGAAGGCGGTCAGAGACACAGAGATACAAATACGTAAAAAAACGCACAATCGCTGCCCGTATATACTCTTCCCGCCACGACCCGACCCGGTCGGATCACCTCCCTGAATCATAAAGTCCTAATATTTCGGAATTCGTCACGGAAGAGGTCTGCGGGGAAAGATAGGTCTGCGACGCGGTGGAGGCGAGAGATCATGTCGAGGGTGGATTGGGGAACGCGCTGGACGCGCAGACGGCGTTGGCGTTCGGGGTCAGAGGCCCACGTAAAAAAGAGTTGGGTGATGATCTGGTCGAGGCGTTGGATAGAGTGCGCGTCGGTGCCGGGCGCGCACTGGAACCGGTCTAGATCTAGTCTCGGGGACCGAGTGTCGCCGAAAATTATGCCCTCGCGAATGTCCGCGAGGAATGAAGAGAAGAGGTCGGGTAAATGGGCACGAGGGATTCCGAACCGCTTCAAGCGGTGAAGTACGTGAGGAAGATACGCCCAGTTTTTGGCATGCGACTTGACGAGCTTTCGAACTTCAGATACATTTGACGGTGAAATGAGTTTCGAACTGCTAGAAGATCTGGAAAACCTGGACGAGTCATGGTTAGAGTCGAACTTTTTGGGCCGCCTAGAAGACCAGTCGGGAACTCGGTCCCTTGAGCGCGGATATGACGAAGTCTTAACAGACAGCAAGGGTCGGAAGCACAGTTGTTTGCCTTTCGTCCATGTCAGAGGGGAGAGCATTGACAGCCAGCTTTTGCTCCGGGCTTGGTGTCCTCTGCCTTCTGATTGGTCGACTTTTAATTTGTCAAAATCGGTCGACCGAGAAATCCACTACCCAGAATTCCCACGCAATAATCCAGGTTCCCACGAATGGTCCCGACGGTTTTGGACCTGTGGGGACGCACATGTTGTATGCAGCCATGTCCTGGGTTGAATTTTCCGAGCTCTCATGCCAGCCCCTGGCCCCTGGGTAGTAGCTTCTCAGCTCGTGGAACCTGGGAAAGACCAATTTTCCCTTGATTCTGAGTCAATGTTGATGTAACCATGACAGAGTGCCACTGGCACTTCATTCAAGTTCGTTGTACATTCTATTCTAGTACTAGTTGACTCCGAGGGATTGTATATTTTAACTTTCCTTATGTATATAGTGTTAATATGATACTGACACTGTATTGTTGAGATGTATGAAAGGAACAGTTTTCCTTACCTTCACCTATTGTGTAACATGTTCCAGACTTCCAGTTCAGCTGGTAGTTGGTTAGACTTTCACCACACATGGTATTTAAACTATAACACAGTATTATAGTAGTTTAAATAATACATACATTTTTAAGTAATATTGCTTTTGAAAAAGTTAAATAATTGCCACAGCACAACCTTCCTTTCAACAAGTAGAATAGATTTCCCATTACAGATCTAATTCTGCATTGTGAATAGAAAAAAAATTGTCCTTGAGTGTATGGAAGGTTTGAACAGTTGTACTAAATTACTACTAATCACACATTATTGCTAATCTTTTCAATTAAATTAAATGTACCCTGCCTGTTGTAAATATAGTCTGAACAATCAATGTGACATGTTGATGGTCGTGAAGAAATTTATAGGCAGTTGGTACATAGCAAGGGAATTTGCTGATGAGTCAGTGGTCACTGGCCTGTTGAGTTGCTTACTAGACTCAAATTATTAGTACAACATGAGTTACATAGTATTAATGGATACTAATATGGATACAAACTGTTAATCTATTCTACTTCCCTCTGACTCATCTCTAACAATGGTTCTTTCTCCTTGTCTATTGTCTCCTGGTCTGATGTAAGTAACTAGAGCCATCATGAAGATAAAAGAGATAGTGGCAACAGTGGTTACTGCCAGCAGTGCTGTGCCAGTGGATGAGAATAATATCAATGTTTGCACTGCCAAGTGCACTGCTCAAAAAATATTAGTTGGGAGGGAATGAAATGTATTGATTTGATTAATACTCATGTGATGTATTAACTGCCAGTGATATCAATCCCTACCCTTCTGTTCAAATTGCAAACGCACTTCTCCAAGCTCACCCAGCTCTTCTGGCAGCTGAACGCCACCATTAGTCAACTGGTCTCAAAATATTCTTGCATATTGAATTAAGGTAACTGGTGTGGGCAACCTAGCCTGAGGGCAAGGGTGAAGAAATGGAAGAAATAAATGCTGAGGAGTGAAAGGCCTACACAATAGTTTTGAAGACCAGGAGGAACTTCAAGTTGATGATGACAAAAATGAGTACAAACTTGACTGCAAGTTGGCACCAGGCATTGTCAAAGTCAAGGATGTTGCCAGTTCTAGTGTTCTGCTGGCCCCAGCTTGGCTTGCTGCTGGCCAGTGGAGGGGCTTTGACTTGAATAAATTATAGGCCAAGCTCTGAGCTCTTAAAAGTCCTGAATGGGGACTTGGCCTGGCCTGAAAGCTATTGCTTTGGCTCAAGCCATAGCTTACTCAAGTTTACTGAACCAAATACTAGTAACTATAACAAGGTAATAAGGGCCAGGGATGTCGTCCATCAGGAAATAGAAAGTGATCTCCCAGTGGGTCACGAAGTGGTGCTTGCTCACTCAGTTGACTTCAATCATGGTCCTCCCACTGCTGTCACTGATACTATTCCCCCTCCTCATTTTGTTGTCCCTGCAGCTGGAGGTGTCCCCTCCCAACATTGGTCGGTCCATAGACTCCATACACAAATTATTGCGCTGCATTGACATGTTATGGGAATAGAACTAAGAAAGAGATCAACTCGGGTGTTATCAACTTGAAGGTGACAGCAAAGAAGAACCCAGCAGTGCCTGTCGAAAACTTGATCTATGGCAATTTTTCTTTCATCTATTCACACTTTCCCTTCTCTACTCCGCAGAGCTGGTAATTGTTAGCATACTATAGTTATTCATTTCGTCTTCGTCCGCGTCACATGATCTCTCACGTGATCGCGTCATTCTCTTTTATATCTTCATTTATTCTCCGATCGCTTCCTCAGCGCTTTATCACCTTCCGTGACTTCGCTGAGGTACGATCTCTCTCATACTCGCATACATCTTGTAACTCACTAGATATTACCTAGTTCATCCCGGACTAGGTAAATACAGCGCTTTATCACCTTCCGTGACTTCGCTGAGTTCATCCCGGACTAGCTTATACAGTAATCTGCATCAACCTCGACTTTGACCACACCTGGTGGCGCCTACTCGCAGGGCCAGCACTGCTTTATGAAGATGACCGATCCTGGGGGGAAATTTTGACCCCAACAACATGATAGCATCCGGTTTTCTGTATGGATATCTGGTTGAATGCATACATTTTCTATGACATATTCTATCTGCTTTGCTGATACCCATTTGGTTGGCAGGTCATGAAGCATATATTGACATCTTCATGACACTAATCATAGTAACCAATGTTGCAAAAAATAAAAGAATAACAGGCCTCAATTGCAATTACTAAGGTCCAGTACAATTTGCAATTCCACATTATGTAAATGCCTAAAATGCCAAGGTCTAAATAAGGTTTATATTTAGTTGGTATTTACATACTTATTATTTGTACTTCTTAGTAGTTTCTTACTATTGAGCACTTGGTTAATACTTTGTTGATTTGAGTGTCTGGATAGTGCCTGGCAAATTATGTTTGACACTCTGCTGGAGCTACTTTTGCTACACATGACCTAGTACACATAGAAATGAAAGGCTCTCCAGAGTCTAGTCTAGGTGGTGACCGGTGAGTCATGACCTCATCAGTCCTCCAAGTCATGAACAGACCTTGAAGTCAAAAAGTTTCACATTCAAGTTGAAAGTTGGCCATGTTGAGATTATCCTCAACATCAGACCTCTTTATCTCCACTTTTCCGATGACCAACTGAATGGAACTTGCTTGCATTTCGAACAATGCATGTCATGTCATGCAAATGACTTCTAAATGACGCCGACCATCCCGAGCTCTATCTCCGTCGCAGCCCGATCGTATCACACCCTCGACACATCCGTTTGCCTGGTCTGACGACCAAACCATCCGGCATGAGCACGAGATCACGACAAAAGACAATGGGAGGTTCTGCTTCGCAAGTGAAATCTACTTCCTTCGCCTTCCCAGAGCCTCGCTGCGCGGTGTTGGGTGCATAGTTATAGAGTACACAATTTGTCAAAGGGGAGCTCACGAGCTCACATTCATCTTTTTTTTCTGACCATGATTCAAAAGTTGGATCACAAGAAAAAAAAGTATCGATGGTCCATCGCATTCCAAGCATGAGCTCTTCTGAAGGTTCGGGAAACCAAAGGAGTGGTGGCAGTCCGGCGAACTTTGACGGCGGCCTGGCCCTAGTTTCCTCGTCGACTCATCAGGAATTTGCTGGATTCCAGACGGCGGATCATCTAAGTTATTCCGGATGACATACCTACCCATGGAATCACACACAAAACCCTAGCGATCATGTCAGCCACCCTCGCCTTTTAGTTCCCCCACAGCAGCGCTGCAATCTTGATCCTCCAGAGCGTCCCCCCGCCTCGACTCCAAGACCCTCTCGATCAAAAGGATCAAAACGTCCGCGCCTTGTGAATCTTGACTTCCTCTGTAGGTCTATATACACCCCGTGACGTTCATCACCCACCCGTTCAACAACAGCAACAGAAACTCCAACTCACCTATCCTGAGCATCTACCGCCACGGCGCCCAGCCGTTGTACAACACGCATCCCAGAACTAACGCGACCAAAGATGGTGTGCTTGTTATCGAGGAAGGGCGTCGGTGCGAGGCTAATGAAGAATTGCGAGCCTGTGTAAACAAACGGTTTTGCATTTAACAGGCGAGGGGGGACGGTTGCATAGGGTCGCGTACCGTTGGTGTTTGGACCTGAATTGGCCATGGCGAGGATACCTGCGCCGGTGAATCGGAGCTCGGGATGTATTTCGTCTTCACTGTTCGAATTTCGAAACGAAGGCGGTCAGAGACAGAGTTGCAAACGTGAAAAGAAAGACGCACAATCGCTGCCCGTATATGCTCGTCCCGCCACGACCCGTCCCGGTAGGATCACCTCCCTGAATCATAAAGTCCTGTTGATTTCGGGATTCGTCACGGGTCGGGTGCCAATGGTGTACCGGTCATCATCAGTCCATCATCATCATCATACTGACAAGTAAAAAAAAACATACGGCTATGATACGGTGGAATGCCACACCATTGTAATACCCTTTTTTCGCGAGGTCTGCAAAGTTTCGACACGTCTACATTGAAGTGAGAGAGGTCAGGTTCGAAGAGCCGGCAACGCGTCAGACTCACCTTGGGAGCATGTTCCCAATAAAGCTCGAGCTGAACGTCTCCCAAGTTCGTCTCGAGCACGACAGACTCCATGTTGGTCAATGATGGTGGAACAAAAAACCTTTGTGCATACATCCAAAAAAGGTACATTTGGCCCCTGTCTAAATCTAGTTAAGCCGGGAACGACCCCAACGTGAACAACGTCTGCTTTTGTTTCCCCTTGCTCTTTTTTCCCTTCCCAGTATCTGGTGTCGACACACCCTGCGTCTCCCCTCCCCCTCCCCCTCCCCCTCCACCCCCGTTCGGCCTCCAAGCAGGCGTCACAGGCGTCACCTCCCCCAATATGTTCCTCAACGACGTGTTCCCGCTCACGACAGGCTTTATCCTCTGCACCGACGTAGGAAGCTCAGGGAACGCGCTCGAAGACAACGCAGGTGGACGTCTCGCGTTCGTTGACCCTTCCTTGCCCTTCTTCTGAGGCGACCGCGTGCCCAAAGGGACAGACGTCGGAGTACTCACAACACCAGCACCCCCACCCCCAGAAGCACCAGAC
>JBBPOL010000674.1:0-11064 GCA_038091435.1 Leccinum variabile | reverse complement strand
CTGCGTCATGGCATGCGGGTCAAGCCAGACAAAACTCCGATCAGCATCGAAGTTTAAGCGGAATAACGGCAAAATAACAGTAGTAATACTTTGCGTCTGTACTTCCTGGCTTATTTGTACACATTGTTCCGGGAGAACAGTGGGGCGTAATTTCTATAGTACAGCTTCAAATCAACATTTAATACTTATTTACATATTACTGTGTAAAGACTTTGCTGTGTTTACCCTGACGACATACCGACTCGCCGACTCGCCCTCCGTGCACGGAGCGGACGTGCTGCCGAAACACTTAGCACGATGCGAAACTCGAGTCTCCTGAGAGTTAACGTTCAGGAGGAGCAGCCTATCGATCAAGCAGTTACCGAACATTCAAATTGGCTTGCGGTCCACGCCATTATTAACATGCTGGCGCGTTCCGGAAGAACCGAATTGGAAGGCAGTCGGAGTGAAGTTCATGACTCCACGCCCTGGGACCTCGGACACGACATACTGAGCGCAGTGCTACGAGCACAAGTTAGATAACTAACTTGAAGCCAGCTAGCTGAGCAGCTTGTAACTTAGGCTTCGTGTGCTTACCTCCGTTTACCACGGCCACAGTAGTAAGTACTTATCCTGGACAGGCAGTGTCACACTGTCCCCGTTGATCGACGATTTCGGCGGTCTATACTCGACCGCCTTGGTCCAAGTTAGTCTCTGGTTCACCAGCGTGAGCGCGAGTGCGATACAGATCGGTGCTGCATCCCCGCCAAGTCACAGTGCCAGGGGAGCAAACAGCAACTTGTACTCAGATCCTGCAGCAAGTAAATAGTTACTAGTCTTTGCCAGCACTGTGCACACGGTGGCTCCGACACCTCGTTGTTGCTGCCCAGCTCGGACTAGCTTGCAACTTATTCAACGGAAGCTGAGAAAAAGAATTTCGGGGTATCCGGAGTCGCTGGCGTTACACGTAATGTACCTTATTCTTCTTACCACGACGCACTCCGAGTTCTCGCTAACTTCATAGTTACTAAGTTAGTCAGTATGCTCACTCAACCTTGAGGTCGTGACGCACCGCCCAGCTCGAACACTTGCCGAACGGATGGTCTCAGAACAAACCGATCATGGGTGAACCGGTGAGGTTCCGAGCCGTTTCATTGGTTCTGGAGTCTTGCGACTCGGATCGGACGTTGTGCGAGGGTAAAATTGAACTAAACCAAATAAGGAATAATTGCATTACCCCTTCGCCAATCTGACGGTCTCTTTTACCCGTTTATGATTACACAAATCAAAAAATCAAACCTATGTACACTGGCAAATTCCGTTGATCCATTGCGAACTTATGAACGACAACGACTTGACTCGATCATTCAATCATTCAATCCTAACAATAGCATTATGAATGTTGCAACGGAACTTTGTTGATAGATACAAAGGACAATAACAACAATGTGACACGGCGTGTCTGCCTGACAACTTGAATGACGTGGCCGTGCTGCCAGTGCTGATTCTATGTATGTACTTGCTAGTATTACTGTATTAGTTCGCCGCGCAAAGGGCTGCCAAGCTAGTGACTAATAATAATGTTACGTTGATCCATTGCCGACGACCCGGCGCACTGTGCCACTGCCAACTTGACAGGCGGAACTTCTTCGGACGAATGGTCGGACTCAGTTCTGAAAAGTTGGTTCAATGAAGAGAGCCATGCCCCAAATTGGCGATTTAAAATACATACGTACGTATACATGGTGCACCGCATACAAACGCCGGTGTGCCTTCGCTTGCAATGAAGGGGACCGCACACTAACTCTTTATGCGACTCAGTTCGGTCAACTTGTATCTCCTCAACACCTGGCTCCCTGGAGTTCGTTAGTGATACTATGGGTACCGAAAAAAAAAACGGTGCAACCGCCGTATCATACTTGCTGTCAAGTCAGATCAATCACGTGGTCACTGACAGGCTTGCCAGTGCTAAGCGTCAGGTGGACTTTGAGGGATTCTTAAATTAATAAAGTAACAACTTGAAGAATGGACCAGGAACGACGTACGTAGTATGTATAATGCTGCATTCAAGTTCATCCGAGCCTGGCGTCACTGACACAGCCTGGGCCTGAACCCTGAACGGGCTGTCGAACACCGAGGCTCCACCGGGCAAGCATGCGGGCTACTGGCAGGTGAATACCAGTTGCGGAGCCAGTTAAAAATACACACTGGATAAACGTAACTCGATGACATGTGAACTTGAAGCTCAGGGTGTTTTGGCTCTGTGGGTGAACGATAGCCCAAGTAACAAGAGATACCCGAAATTCTGGATCGTCCAATAGTCGTTTGTAAATTACCCAAGATTATGCCCGTTCGCATTGCTTGAAGGTGCGCGTGGCCGATAAGTTGACGACGTTGTTCACAAGAAAAGTGCCTCAGTCACTGAATGAGTCTGGATCAGACAGGAAAGAGTGCCCAAAAAGTGGTAGTAGAAGTTTGCCACAGCGCAGCAAACCGACAAACTCAGCTTGCTGATTACTGTAACGCCCAACACACTCAATGGCACCAAAGAGGTCGAAAGCAGTCCAATGGACGAGTGCACAGATTCCACGGTAACAGTGTCATGACAGCGCATCTTGAAAGTTGGAGTAGGACACTGAGGCGCAGATGAGCAGATAGACATAAGTATCAGATGAACAACTACTGTACACTTTTAGATTACATAAGCTATGTTTGTTTACTTTGTACTCCGTCACTTTGCATAGTCACCCGTAGCCTGCGGACCCTTAGGAAGACATTCGGTCCTTCTTTTAGGTCTCTTTGCCGCCTCTCGTATCTGTGATGCTCGTGAGTCTATTGCTGACTGGCGCTGGAGGAATCATTGGACCACTTCATTCAACAGTAAGTACGATACGGTGTCCTTGCATCATCTTGGTTGCGGAGAGAGGTTCTTCCAACATCTTGTCATGCATTCGCGAGCCGGCGATCTGTATGTACTATTAATACTAAGTATTATCTCCACTTGTTCTTGAAAATCTTACTCAAGGCACCAGATTGAACCAAAAAGTCTATCACCTTATCGGACCTCGTCACGGGTCCTGCTCGTTTTGGTCACCGATTCCGCATTCGAGGCGAACAAAACTGTCTATCAGTGCCCGGGTTGACCTTCGTGGTGTTCCGAGCTTTCTATCGGGTCAATCATCTGTTGGCGGAATCTTGCCATTCCAGGTGACGACGTCATGTCGTGCCAGTGTGTCGCAACCTGTCACGAAACTTTCTCCGTAATCTCTTAACCGTTTGCGTCCAGCTTGCAGGCTTACGTGCAGGGGCATTCGAAACAGACCATGATTCACCGTAAGCGCCTGTACCAGTTTCCCCACCTCACATCCGGTCCCTCGTGTTCAGTGAAGACGACGTGAAGGATAGGCCTCGAGGGGAATCTGCCACTGCTGAAAGGTAAACACGAGGTCATATTAGCAAAAATCTAACTCGCAGCGAAGCGGCTTTCCAGTCAGATCTGTCCAACTGATCATCTCATCGTCACTAGTGGATTGGTGACGAGCCGCGGGGACTCGCTTTGGTCAAGCAAGTGTCTTCGATGCAAATCACTACTTGATCGAGGTCTGCTCTAGTGCACATCTGAGATCTGAGCATCGTCTCGTCGCGGACTGGTAATGCTTAAATCGGCAGATTCGCTCACCCTGCTTGACAGTTCTCGTGACTGTTGCGTTGCGTGCTTCAGATCCAGTGGGAAGTTTGGGTAAGTCGTAAAGCCAAAATACCATTCTAGGAGATGATGGCGCAATTTGCACCTACGAAAACGCAATGTCCCTTCGATGACGATGCTACGAGTCCACTCCGCGTTCTTCTGTGTTTCATCCTCGTATTTTTCTTCCTGCGCATACAACATTGACCAGTAGCAAGACACTCGCGATGTCGTTCTTCATTCAAAAGGTGAGTCCGGTTTCTGTCGATTTTCTTGTTCACATATGACACGCTTGGCATAGAATACATCATGCGGCATAGGATTCACCAAGATTCATCTTCCGTTTCTCTGTCGCACGAATCTCCACGCAAAACCTGGCCGTCACGTCGATTAGCACCACGGGCGATCGACCCCCCACTTGAAAATTGGCTCAATACACACTGTGATCACCCAGGTCAGCTAGGCGACCGGTCTCTACTTTGCATACATCGTGTGTATCCTCTGCCATCTACTCTTGCAAAAAGAAGGATATGCTTATCCAAGGCCGTCCCGCTCAATTCGGTCGTCGACTCGTCGGTCGCGGGTACCAAATCTAGGATCTGTACGTCCGCTCGCCCTCTCCCGCCCTGATCTTCACGACGTCGCCCTCGCCCTCGCCCTTTCCATCTCGCCCTTCCGCTGTCGCCCTCGCCCTTACTCGCGACGCGCACGCGCAGGTGCTCACTCACGACCGCCCTCGTTCGCCCTTGCCACCCTTGCGCGCATGGCCCCGTCCTCGCTACCGACTGAGTCGCACATAGTGCATGCCCGTTCCTGACTACGGATCGGCACAGATGACTTTGTATTCCGCTCGAGCTCCAACTTATTGCAGCCCGATGATGCCAATGAGGAATGTCGTTCTCCTCCTCTTCTATTCTGCATTTTTTCCCGCTTTCCAGGCATACGCTGAACTTGGTGCTGCGGCGGATAGAAAACCATGACGATGAGTAAAAGTGTCCTACGTATGCAAGGTTGCGAACGCATCGAACTGGACACTGAAACTGTGACCCGTGGGGAACGACTAAGGAGTATGTTTCTCATTCCTTTCTCTGACTGCAGTTCCATCAGGTGCTATCAAATGTGGGCTAGAAGGGTGTTATAGGCTCAGAGTGAGTTATGCTTACGACGTCTTCCTGTCCGAGAATCGAGGATTAGGTGAGTTGATGTCTTCTGCGAGACTGCGAAACATACTATCCTCGTCACTCCCTGCATGCGCGCGAAGGCCAATTCAACGAAACAGGCTGCAAGTCTCGGAGTAGGAAGTCAATCACGCTGATTCGTTCATATCAGACGCGCAACTCGAATCCGAGACAAACTTTGCCCCAATATTGTACGAGCGGATCGACTTGCACATCCAGTGACGTGTGGCACAATGCACCCGAGCCGCCTATTCAATATTTTGAGTGCCCAAGGCTTATTCCCTCTTCCCACAAATCAGCATGGCCCAGCTGACTATGGATTCTGAGACGCATTCTCTGTAAATATTTGAGTATAATCGTATTCCCCTCATTCTTCTACTGGCACAGAGGCAACTAAATACACGCATGATAGTAAATCGCCCAGTCTGTTACGACTGCTGCTGTAAAGTGTCGCTTGCACGGTGGTGGTTGGTACTTATGTAGCGAAGGACGGCTTCGTCTCACCGAACTGCGTGTCTGTCACCTCATTTAAATCCGCAGGTAGGGTCGCTCAGCCCGTTTCATCCCGAGTCTCGAGGTAACTTGGCATTAGAATGGGCTGCGGTTTCACTACCTGATGGGTTCCTTAATCTCCTTTATCATTAGCATTCGAGGCCTGTGATTGGATGAGACTCGTCAACCCGAGGGTTTTGCCGTTCGGTGGTAGTATGGAACGTCAGGAGACTCAGTGCTGGTCCAGCAACCGCCATTTAACTTCTGTTTCCACGTCGCAAGCGAGGTGAAAGTATTCCTCTGGCTGCGGCGCAGTCGTTCGTGCAGTCGGGAGCTTGAAACATTTGGAGGCGACAGTCTGATTCTTCAGGTATAAAAGAACACGGAAAGCGAGCTTGGAAGGCAGGTCAATCACTCACAACACATCTCTCATCAGTTCAAACATCTACTTACTCCTCTTCTCTCCATCGCCATAATGTTCGCTCGCGTCTCTGTCCTTCTCCCCTTTGTTCTGTTCGTATCTGCTGTTGTCGCGCAGTGCCCCAGTGGGCATCATCGCACCTGCTGCGCCAGCACACTCCAGGTAAGTTTCTGATGCGATTTCAAGTGAAGTGCGGGAACTAACGGTTACCTGGTGGTTCACCTAGAGCACCGACAACAATGCGAAGCAGGCTCTCCAGAACATTGGACGTGGTGACCTTGTCTCTGGTGTTCAGGGTGATCAGACTGATACCCTCGTCGGCATTGACTGCCATGACATCGACAACACTGCCGTATGCACTCAGACGGCTCTCTGCTGCACGCAGGACTTGACCGGTAGTGTGTGTATCATCTCCTATCGCTTCCTTTGGAAATTGTCCCATGATCGCTGAACTCGGCTCTCTTAGGACGGTCAGCAGATGAGCATTCACTGCTCTCTCTCTCAGTGAACGTTCAGACAGGCGGTGGAGTCACTGGGATCTCACTTGATCGATTATCCTTTTTGAAGAATCGTAGACGAGGTGTAACTCACTTGGCACATGAAGTCGAAGGCGTGGATAAAGTTCGGTTTCATGTTCCAATTTTACGTGAACTCTCCCGGTTGTTACATACTTTACCAAGCCCTTCATAACATCGTTTGAAATTCTTGAACACGTCTTTTCGATTATGCAGTGATATTATTCATGTACATACTTACTTCACTGAGGCCGCTCACATACTAGCTACTTTTCATTGTCTACATATTTCGGACCTGCTAGTAACCAATATCTCAGTTGGTGGACATTTTTTCATTCATTCTCAAGCATATACAGTCGACTCCCTCATAACACATACCCCATATAACCCATACTCCCTTGTAACCCATACTTTTTTGGTTTTCCCGAGTTGGTTTGCGGGGAATTTGTACTGATAACCCATAACCCATAACCCATAGCTATTTTTGAGACTGATAACCCATAACTGGAGTCGGGTAATGCCGAAAAGGGCGCTTACTATATACAATTATTATTTTCTATCCATCCCAGGTTGGCAATAGCGACCCGAAACACCTTCATCTCACGTATGAAACAAGTCGACATCCTCAAAAAGGGTCTGAAGAAGCTTCGAGATCAAACTTCGGGCCGGAAACAGAAACTTGACGCCGACTTAACTTGATCTCGCGCCTCGTGCACTCCAGCGCTGACTCGGCAACTCCCAATGATCCCATTGCAGAAGCCGAGAACAATGTCCAACGTGCCTTGGATGATTTGCAGGCAATTGGAGCCCTGCAACGGTCGAATCGAATGTCAATCAACGAGCTTGTCAACTCGGCTGCGGAGGCCCACAATATTATTGAGGCAACGGACGAAGACATCTACGAGGCTGTCATGGATGCAAGGAAGGCGCGCGAAAATAGATCTGATGATGCTGCAGGGAATGTCTCAGATTCAGACGAACCAGCTGTTACTCGTCGTGAGGCACTCCAGGCAGTTCTGAGTCTTCTGGCGCTGCGCAAGTTCACGAAGACCCTCGATGATCCGTTCTTCAGGAAAGCTGAGATGGTCCTTGGATCTTTGGGACACCGGGCACGAGCCATTGAGATGCAGAATGCAGAGGAGACTCATTTGACGGACTTCTTCCCTCGTACATCGTGATAACGGACCAGTATGTAGGGAAACTTGTACATAGATAACTGGGCGCCTAATGTCTCGCTAATTACCTGTCTCTTCGATACCCCATACTCTCTCAAAACCCATACTTCCTGGCCTCTCCCGACAGGTATGCGTTATGAGGGAGTCGACTGTAACCAGATTCTCCGAGTCGTCGTTTAGCAAAACTCGACCGCGTGATCCGCCGCGCCGCGGCGTTCAAATTTTTCTACCGACGGTAAATTTTGGCTAGGACTGACGTACGAACGTAAGGTGTCGTCGGCTTGGGTCCGCCACGGAGAAGTTGGCGTCCAGACCACTGGGTCACCACGTATGTAGAGCCGTGAATTCATCAATCCAGAACGGGTTAGTGCTCCTCTCCAGGGTATATAAAGAGGCAGCCAGAGCCAGAAAATAATAATCCACCAAGCTGCTCAGCTACATCACTCGTTCATCTCTCTAGCATCACTCCATCGTCTGTCTTTCATCGACATGTTCGCTCGTATCTTTGCTCTCCTTCCCCTTGCTGTCCTTGTCGTTGCCAGCTCGCAGTGCAACACCGGCTCGCCCAACTGCTGCAACAAGGTCGGCAGCGTACGTGTCTCGTCCTAATTCTGCGTCGAAGTCGAACTTAACCCACGATATCTTCCAGTACAATTCGCCAGAGATCCAGGACGAGATTCACTCGCAGGGCATTGGTGCCTTGGTCGGAAGTGTCGTCGCCCAGATTGATGCTGTTGTTGGATTGGGCTGCACCGGCATCGCCGGAGTTGGTGCTGACTGCAAGCAGCAGCCTGTTTGCTGCGAGAACAACCACTTTGTGAGTTTTAACAACTTGATCCTAGCGAGACAGATCATCTGAGTGAATTGGTTAGAACGGTCTTGTCAACGTTGGCTGCACCCCCATCAACATCCTCTCTTAGATTAGTGATTAGTTCAGTGGTGATGTTTACTTTGGTATCGGGTTGTGGTTACTGCTTGGTTTAATGGATTTTGCATTGGATTCTCTATAATCGTCCGACACAAACGTAAATGACGGTGGTTGAACTTGATGCATTTTGTTGGTCAGTTAGTATTTTATTAACAGAAGACAGGAATGTTCGGAATCTATCATGCATTATAAGTAAATCAACTTGGGCTGAGAATAATTCAAACTTTAGAACCTTCATGGTACAAGTGGAGAGTAAACTCGTACGCTATGTTGTCCCGAACTCAGGGTTGAATATAACTGAAGTCCACACATTATTGAAACAAGATGCCACTGACATTGACAGTGGTGTGATTTTATTCCAGGGTGGATCTTCGAATGCACATTGTCGTCGATCTTCGACGGGATCATTTACCTTGCTCACTGCCTATTATGACAGCCGTTGTGATCATGCGACAATCTATGTTAGTCGATCAATTAGTCTCCACTTGAACTCTGCATCCCGTTTCCAAGAAGCTGCAACATGCGCTCGACTTACTCACTGAGAGGTAAATCTATGTAAGTAGGAGGCTAGGTGGCCGGGGCCGCAGCTGTCGATCCTGTTCTCGTTGCATATAACCACGCAAGTCACGTCTTTTTTTCCGGGGGGTCAGCCTGGGCCACGTACGTTAAGCTCCACGCCATAGATGGAGAAAAAGCGAGTTCGAGAGAGCAGGAAGCATGACCAATGCCGCCGGCCTGCCCTTCTAGGGTTGCTTAGCTGACCTAACAATCGTCTGCCAATGGAGAGTTGGCGAAAGGAAGTAAACAGAAAAGTCTTACTAGCATGCAACTTCCGCGGGAGATGGTGGGTGGGGAGCAAGAAAGTTCCTTATCAGCAAGAACCGTCGTGAATGGCTTGTATGCAGACCTTCAGCAACAATCTCCCTGAGATGAGGAGGGTACCATCCTCTGCTCTAGCTTCGTCCGCAACGTTGTGACATAATCGTTTCGCGGAGCCTCGGGGACCGTGGAGAGAGAAGGGCTATCGACCCGAGATTGGAGAGCGACATCCTTGCGGCTCTGCTTTTCCGTAAGTAGCCGCGGAGATCTGTAGACTGTCGCAAACGTGTTCCGGAAATCTGAACAGAAGATGATAAACGGCAGTGTATCATCTGATAGCGATGGTCAAGTCACGCTATGATCTTCCGCTTAGCAGAAGACTTGCACATAGCAACGAAATGTCGTTACGGGTTTCTGCAAACAAGCCCGGACCGGGTTAGGAAACAGTTTCTCGCGCTGGTCTACGGAATTGCTTTTGTTGCAGTTGGACCTTCGTCAACGTCGGTGATAGTATTCGCCACGAGAAGACGCTCTTGCGATTACATAAACTGCAAAGCTAGCATGATTTTGAAACGGCGAAGGAAGCGAACTGCTCCAACCAAGCCCAACTACAGTTCCCATCCGAAGACCTCTCGGACATGGACGGTAACGGGGACCATCTAATCCAGGACCGCTGGCTCGGTACTGGCAAGGAGAGATGAAGAACGCTTCACCCCGATCTCTCTAAAGCCCACCGAATGCGATAAACTTGACTCGGAAAGCAAGAAGAGTCCCAGCAGACAAAAGCATTTGCTGCGGTAATTCACAGTCCTTTGACAGGCTGCCCAAACACCGATAGCCGGGGCGTTGAAATAACTGACGGCCTTCCAACCAGATCAGGGACAAACACATCGTGCTATCGCCCACCCACGGACCTCATTGAGTCTCCAGTTGGTTGTGGTGCTTTTGGAGTATCTGTAACTACTTGCGAGGGAGAGCAGATCATCTTCACTTCTCTGGCGTCCGTAAGCATCAGTAAGTTGTTTATTCGCTTGCTTCTTTGCTCTTTCCCCCTCGTTATTCTCGACTCTGCTGAGTCTGCTCAGTATGACGCAGTATGACTGTGCTGGGACGATCATGGCAAAGCAGAACGCTGTGCCAATTGGATCTGCCGATACCTGAGAGGGTTCTGTGCCGTGGTGTGATAATGCCGAAAGGAAGCTCCCTTTCCATTCCCTACATCAGTGCGCGACCGCTGCTGTCTCGGAGAGTGAGTGCGTTTTCACGTCACTGCCCTCCCGCCTAGTCTGACCGTCCAAGAGGCAAGTCGCCGTCTAGTCAGTGACCCGAACGGCCGTCAAAGGAGCTCTGATTCAGAGGCTGCGGTCAGGGCAATCTCGACTCGGAAGCCGCTTGAAAACCTGTCAATGTTGTGTCCCCACGCGGTCCTGTTCGGGGCAGCGCGCCCGATTGCATCTAGACCAACCACATTTATAATCTCATGACGCAACTCTCGTTTACAACAACCAGTCTCACAACGGATGGATCAAAATTTAATCATGGTCTAAATAGTTAATTAAATGTGAATACAATACTTGAAATTTTGTTCAACATTGGGGTAGGCACAGCATTTCAAGTTCTGCCGAGGGACTTGATGTGCGTCTGAGTTTAAAATATACACACACGTGCAATCTCCCACGAAATGTTAGTCTGTATATAAAATATTGGCAAAGTCCAAATTTGGGCTAAAACAATAAATATCAACCAAACGACTGTACTTGGATTATATTCCAAATTTTAACCTGATTCTGGCGTTTTCACTTGATTCTGCGAAGAATTGAGTTAAAATTTGGAATATAATCCAAGTACAGTCGTTTGGTTGATATTTATTGT
>JBBPOL010000673.1:0-11076 GCA_038091435.1 Leccinum variabile | reverse complement strand
CCGTTAGTCACGATCGACAGCGCAGACCGACACTCACTCGCTTGGCACCCTTCCCACCCTCCTTATCCTTGCCCCCTTCCTTCCTCCCCTCTCCTTCCACCTCAACCCTAGCCTCCTGCCCCCCAAAATGACTCACAATCGTCGCCTGAGGCGGCTTCTTCAACAACTTGGCCCCATGCAACGCCGCCTTGATGGTCAACGTGATCGCAGCCAGTTCCGCTCGCCTCTCCGAAATCGAGTTTTCGTACACCGAAAAGGTTTGGAAGTACAGGTTGTACGCGAGGTCTTCGAACCCGAGCCGCATTCGGAGCTGATTTGTGCAGCGAGCGGGAATAGACGGAGGGCGAGGGAGGGAGAGTGGACTTGTGTCGCGAGGATGGAGGTTCTAAATCGAGCTCAGCTGGGAGTGACGGACGAGGTTGGTCCCGACGAGGATGCGCAGTTTGCGACGTTCCATCTCGTTTCTCGCGGTCGCGCAAGTGACCTTGATCTTGAAGACAGACCCAGAGCTTGTTCGTCTCTATAAAATTCGTGAGCACGAACGCGACCGAGTCTTGGAAGGACCCTTGGGGACTAGGCTAGGTCAGGAAATGGACGACGCGATGCGGCGAGGGCTTACCCGGAATCGGTCACGACGGTGACCCCTGGTCTGACCGCTGAGATAGTACTTGTCTTAGAAAGAGCCCATACGCGTATGGGGTTCAATACGCCTCTGCTCATTTCCATCACGATTTACTTGATGGGCGCGTCAGGGATAGACGTGTACACGGACCCGACGGTGATCATGAGGTAGAGTCTGAGAAGTAGAAGTTGAACGTTGAACAACTTGATAAGACGTTCGGAGTTTGGATCTCGGAGGGCCTTCGGCATGCAAACTTGCAATAGATGTTTTGAAGCAACAGCAAGTTTACACGATCTCACGCTGGGGTTGTGGAATCCACTGATCAACGACTTGTACAAGCACGAAGTTGATGTTCGTACGATCGAATGTCGTGTTTTATATTCTCTCGACGAGTCTTATTAATTTCTCTCAAAACCGCATGGTTCCTACTCGTCAGTGAACGACAGGACAGGTTTTCCCAAGACATGTGTGTCCCGTTTTCTCTAAGCGTCTTGGAACTTGCGACTCGACTCACGACAATGTTTGCTTCACCATCACTTGGCCCTCATTCCCACCGTCGCTTCCTAGACATGGATATTGAGAAAGATGAAGCGTTGAGGGCACGATGCATACGACATGGACTTGTAGTTGGGATAGTGAGAGGCCGCGATATCAGCAACGCTCGCAATTCGCGAGCTTGGTCTCCGGTGTACTTAATCGGATGCTTTGATTTCCTCCTATTCGGGATCCGCATTCAACGGTGAACGTGCGTCGGTGATTTCTACCAGTTGGGTCGAGCATATCTCGTCCTCTCAGGCTTCCATCTCTCCGCCAGACGTTCCGGTGCAGCTGTCAGACTCTAGATGCAGCCATCTCAAGCACTCACAAGCACGTTGACCATGCTATATGCGATCACACTCCTTTCTCTCTTCACAGCAGTCCGACTCAACCTCCTTGGCCCAGTCTCTACATCTATTCCGTCCGTGCTGAACGTGCGCGCGACGATGTACCTCATCTCTGTATAACCGAGGTCCTCGTCAGGGAAATGGTGGGTAAATTCGTGGACTTGTGGCAATCTGGCCTTCCTGTCTTCTCGGTGAAAGCGATGTGGTAACGAAGACGACGAGACACTCGATGCGATCCCTGAAGGGACGGTCCTGCCCTTCCTCTGATGCTTTCCCGGTGGATCTTGCATGTGGGCTGGAAAGGCCTGGTTGCGAGAGTGGGCTTGACAAGTGAATTCTGCTTTTTACGTCTATGCGTCCTGCACATAGGGTATGCTCGTTCATGGGATGCAATTATGTGTTTCGCTTCATCTTGTCCTCGACCGTCTTTTCTTACTAAATTTGTTTACTTACTGAAATCTTCCATCACAGATAATGTTTCATTGAAGGCCAAACTTTCTGCCTCTGAGCTATTTGCCCTCATCATGGACGTACGACAAATGGTGGAGATGGATGCTGCATGGAGTAAACTGAATGAAAGGCATGCGATTTCCCAACTTGTTCGAAAACTTATGTACTGCTAGATTGTGTCATCCCTCCTTCCACCAATGCGAGAGATGACTACCCATGTTTTCGCTCAAAGCAGAGCTCTTTCGATACCTCGAGAAAATGAGATCCCTGCTCGCGCAAAAAGTCCCTCCCATAATCCCATTCGTTCTCCCAAGGACATCGTACCATCCGCATCACCACCTCTAAAGCACCTTACGACGGGGTCAGTCGTGCGACCGCGATACCAGTCGAGAGCCCAGTGCCTCGACATTCCACCTTCCCTATGCCACTGTCCTCTTACGCCCATGAATTTGACCTCAGCTCGCACGGTGCCCGCTCACCGTTCGCTTGTTCTGCCATAAACGAGTTGAAGGACCAGCCATTATCATCGGAAACACGGCAGAGTTGTAATGTTCCTGGAAAAATGTAGCTTCGACTTGAGGTGATGCTGAGCGAGACTGCTGCAAATATTATATGATTAGGTTCAAGTTGAGGCTTTGAGGTGATCAGCGAGTAAGTACCAGTGTCACAATCATCACTCTTGGCGCCGAACAGGGTGTTACGGCCTGAAATGATTCCACAGGTGCAACAACTTGTTCATTGTGAGTGTGACTCGGAGAGCGGAGAGCAAGTTCTGACGTCGCACGGCAACGACGTCGTGTTGCGGAAGTTTGCGAGCATACCACGCACGCATGCAAACGCCTGGTATGCAACGACCGGTACGATGAACTAACTCGATAAAACTCTCCCATGCGAACTCCATCCATAGGGCGGGCGGAAGGCAAAATGGGTTCAAGTTATTCATCGTTCAACCTGACCTCCATTTAGCGTGACATCATATTCAGAGAGGGGCGCCCGACGGGGGCGAGACATTTACGATTGCCTAACGGCTTCTCCTACATGATGCAACTTTGGACGGTGTTCGCGAAGCCCAGACTCCCTCAGATGCCTTGGGTGACCGCTCAATAAACCAGTCGTCCACACAACCGACCGACAATCATACTCCATCCTGGTCGCAAATAGCAAATGTATGCGAAGAGACACAACAAATACAGTCACATACGAGTCAACCATACAAGGATACAAACCAGACAATATCGGTCCGACGAGCACTAGGCACCGATATGTACATATAGAATCCGCTGATCGAGCGGAACAATACCAACCAATGAGTTCATCGTCCTCTGCAACGCCAACGCCGCTCGTGTGTGATCCAGCCGACCACATCCATCCAACATATTCTCGTAGAACTTGGTCGTGATCTTGTTCGTATCTGCGTCGTCCACCGCCCACATCGTCCCAATCACTGACCGGAACCCTGCAAACTGCATTGCCGACGCCAAGTGGATTGCCTCGTCTGGACTCTCTTCGTCTCCGACCGTCGTATGACAAGCAGACAGATAGGCAAACTCCGGGTTCACAAACTCGCATCCCATGATCCGTTCCACGGTAAACCGGCCGTCGTAGAGACCAAATGCGGAGTCAAATGGCTGCTTCCTGTTTGGGATTCCGTGGCAAGCAAAGTGAACCCACGCGCTCCTCCTCAGCTCCTTCGAGACTTGTGACATACTCGATTCGGGACCATCGAGGCGTGTGAGCGTGGCAAGACCCTGAATGCGCTCAGAGATGATAGCCAGTTCGTTGCCGACAGAGAAAAGCTCGCTTTGGTCTTTGGCATTCGCCTGACCAACAGCAAGGAAAAATTTCTCTTTGTGTATCAAAGTCGTCGTCGATAGACTATTCCGTCTCGCGCGGATGAGGGCAGTCAACGTGGGAGTGTAAGACGAGATATACAAATGGGAAAAACCCATTTGGCCGTTCCGATACGGATTAGCCGCGTGCAATGGAAGAAGGCAGAACTCGGAAGTGGGACACCACCAGATACGTGAGCCGGGTGGAACTGTTGTCTGAAGAAAATCAGCAATGGGCGAGACAACCTCATCCCAAAGGATTCTCAGGAAGCGAGCGAGATTCCTCCCTATGTCCATTGTCTTTGCATCCAAAGTCAGAGATTGGAGGTCGGCTGACAAGTCATGGACACGAGATTTCGTAATTTTCAATGGGATATGAACTGGATCTACATCAGAAAAGAGAACAAGTGCATCACACGAATACTGGCTAGCATTCACGATGACCACAGGACCGCCACTGGCAGCGTGCTGGAGTTCGGAGAAGGAAGAGGGTAGGAGGAATCGAGCGAGACCGGGCAACCTGCGAATTTCAGTGATTGCGGATTGCAAATCAACATTAAGATTGCACAGCGTGTTGTGCTGATCTGGTCCTTGTAAATGAATTGTGTCGTGTATTTCTGATGAGAGTCGGGTAAATTTGTCTGCAAGGGACTGCCCTTTCTGGCTCGAGGCGATGACATCTTGAAGAGGGGAACGGAGACGAGCAATCTGAGTCCAGAATACACCACGACCCTGCTCGAGAAGCTCGACCGCTTTTTTTGCACGGTGAGCGCGAAGACAAGCGGAAAAAGCATCGATTGCTAGGGATGAAGCCAGGTCTTTGAAACTCTGGAGACGATTGGGTAGGGATGGTAAAATGGCGAGATGCTGAACAAGTAGTCGAAGGGATGTTTCGTATGCGACAAGGACTGTGGGATGGTGGAAATCCTCAGCTGCCGTGATCCATTGTTTGGCTGCAGAGAGATCGACTGGTGAAAGTGTTTGTGAAATATTTGACAATTCAGTGTAGAGACCGAATAGATCATCTATGTCCTTCAACTTGTTCCCCTGCATGAAACGAACACGGCGGTGACGTGCAAGTTTATGTAACGACCATGATCGGTCAGGATGGTCGGGTGGGAAAAGATCGAGGGCTTGTCTGCCGTGGATGATGGCTTCATTGACTCGGAGGTCCATCATATCTTCAAGCCGCTTGTAACGATAACATAGATTGGTTGCGACATTGCCTAACGACGTTGATGGATCCGGGTGCCCTGAAGGACAAAGGTCAAGGTCTTGTCTCCCAAGGATGATGGCCTGTTTGAGCTTGGTGTCTAGAAAGCAGTATTCATACACTTTGGAGAGATAGGTTGCGACATTGTTCAACGATGTTGATCGACCAGGGTGGCCTGACGGGCAAAGGTCGAGGGATTGTCTCGCGAGGATGATGGCCTCATTGAGGTCCGTCATATCTTCAAGCCGGTTGTAACGAGTGGAGAGATAGATTGCAACATTGCCCAACGACGTGGATCGATGTGAGTGCCCTGATGGACAAAGGTCGAGAGCTTGTCTCCCGAGGATGATGGCCTCATTGAGGTCCGTCATATCTCCAAGCCGGTTGTAACGACTGCAGAGATAGATTGCAACACTGCCCAACGACGTTGATCGATGCGGGTTCCCTGACGAGCAAAGGTCGAGGGCTTGTCTCCCAAGGATGATGGCCTCATTGAGGTCCGTCATATCTCCAAGCCGGTTGTAACGACTGCAAAGATAGATTGCAACACTGCCCAATGGTGTTGATCGATGCGGGTGCCCTGACGGGCGAAGGTCGAGGGCTTGTCTTCCGAGGATGATGGCCTCGTTGAGGTCCGTCATATCTCCAAGCCGGTCGTAACGAGTGGAAAGATAGATAGCGACATTGTTCAACGGCCTTGATCGTTTCGTGTGGCCTGAGGGGCGAAGTTCGAGTGCTTGTCTCCCTAAGATGATGGCCTCATTGAGGTCCGTCATATCTCCAAGCTGGTCGTAACGAGTGGAGACATAGAGTGCGACATTGCTCAACGACGTTGATCGACTTGGGTGTCCTTCTGGGAAAAGCTCCAGTGCCTCTCTGCCATAGATCACTGCTTCCTCGATGTCCGCTACCGCTCCTAGATGGTTGTATCGACTCCGCAGATGTTTGGCGAGCTGAGTTAGTGACCTCCATCGCTTCTGGATATCGGGTGGGCAACGATCCAGTGCTTGGCGATCAAGGACGATTGCCTCGCTAATGTGGTCCGTCCCGTCCCCTTGCTTAAACTTAGTGAATGTTGACTTTGCTTGTGCAAGTATCTGATCGACTGAAAATGTCATTTCATTGAGGTTCATCTCGTAGACAAAACAGTGAAATAAGCACCTCGTGATGATTCCATCTTTTTTTTTCTGAATTGAGACGGTGAGGGGGAAGGCACTGAACAGTGGGAAGTAGGAAGTGAGATGACTTCCGAGTCGTGTTTTCCGTATCATTTTCTTGTTTGCGCAGGTAGTACATACTGGGCCCGCTGTTCTCAGTGCGCACAGCAAGTTCCGCTCGGCTCTCCGAAATCCAATCTTCGTACACTTGATGGATGCATCAGGGATGGAAATGTATCACGAGGTAGTGGTAGTTTGAGACATGTCGAGGGTGGCTACATATGTGGTCAGCTTGAAGACTCGAGATCGTCGTTGTCGTACAACTTGAAGCAGCTTCGCAATGTAATTGGCTGGTCGCTTCGTGATCTCACGCGCACGTGCAACCTCCTCCCGCTTTGCTCTTCGTGGCAGTGTCACGCATAAACTCTCGTCCTCAGCCCACTCCCTCCCTCTTCTGTCAGTACAGGGAACAACGGCAAAAGACTGCAGATGTCGTCGTCTGTCTTACCCTGTCTTACCCTGTCTGTCTTACCCTGTTCTGCATAATGTCGCTGCAGTACTCAGTGTGGGCAATCGATCAACTTCCTCAAAATCAAGCTGCATGCGGCGACGTTCAAATCTCTGGGAATAAATATGTGTCCGCTGTGCGCAGCATACACGCCCAACTGACCGGATCCAGCGGGAGTGGTCTCTACCGTGGCATAGGTCGGAATAATATTATTTCTGGTGATGTCACCTCCCGTCTCTAACTTTCTCTTGTACGATGATAAAATAGACTCCGTGAAGATGCGTGCATGGAATTGTATTCTTCACGTTCTGCGATCGCATCGAATGTCCCACGACTATAGTCAATCATGATACGCCATATCAGACAACGTGCAAGTTGATGCAATGATCTTGATTGTTTGGGATGACCGGATGGGCAAATGTCGAGGGATTGGAGTCTCCCGAGGATGATGGCCTCGTCATATCTCCAGAGATGATAGAGTGGAACATTGTTCAATGACGACGTTGATCGATGCGCGTGCCCTGACGGAAAAAAGGTCGACGGCTTGTCTCCCGAGGATGATGGCCTCATTGAGCTCCGTCATTTCTTCATATCACTTGTAACGATTACAGTGATCGTTGTTGTCGTCGCCTCCTCGCACACCCTGCATCTTCGCGGTCGTGTCATCCCCGCACGCCCTCGCTTCCCCACTTCGCCCCTCCCATCCATCCTCGCACGTCCTTCGACTCGTAGCAAGACCACACGCATAAACAGGAGTACGCTAGCAGACGTATTGTCTGCCAGCGCAGTGGGGGCAGGACAACGTGCCGGTGGCGTGAAACTCGGAGCAAGAGCGACGCGCAGCAGCCGGCGAAGCGAGCTTTGAAGGTGAGAGTACTCGCGAGCACGCTAGGCGCGAGTGGTTGGGGCAAGTGGTCAAGCGCGAGTGAGGAAGGAGAAGAATTGTTGCCCTTGCGCATCGTGAGGCGAGAAGGCGTACATGCGTATGCGTCGCCGACCGAGGGCGACGGCGAGAACAAGGGCGAGGGAAGGGAGGGAGAGGACGGTGGCGAGGGATCAAATGTCTGGGGAGTTGCGATTTGAAACCAAAACCTTGCAAAAGCAAAAGCAATGCCGGGTGATCTTCCAAAATCAACGCGCGTCGAGAGAAAAGGTTTGCAACACATGGTGCGATCTCGCAAGACCGACTCTGAGGGGAATAAGGCACGGAGACTTGCAATGCAAGACAATCTGGCAAAATAAAAGATGCCTTCTGGGTGGGTGAAGACTTCACCGTGTTTCGTGCAAAACGCATCACAGGATCTGGTGTCGGCCGCCTGGTTCGTCGACATTCCAGAACGTGCATCTATTCACGATTTTAGATACGTGACCAGGTAGAGGGATGAAGCGACGATAAGGCAAGGTGTCTATCAAGAGGTATTTTGGATATCCATCTCAGGAACAGGAGGGCGCTAGTTGGCTTGTAAGCCTACATAGAGAATTCACAGTTCAGATCCAATCAAACCTGACCTTGCCCAGGCGTCCACAAGAATATTGCCCCACAAAAGAAGCCACAAAGAAGTCCATAGCCAACCGAAGAACCCGCCAACACGTTTTCCAGTAGCCCTTTTCAAAGCGCCTTCCATTACAACCCCAACGCCTTGCATGAGGAAGAATCCCAATGTTGGAAGCGTGAATGCTCCCCGACCCATTCCGCGCGCCCCGGCATCATGCAGAAGGCCCGAAATCGTAAAAGCACCCATGACGAATCCTGCTTTCCCAAGATATCTCTCCAAGGGTTTGCCCCCCAGCTCCACAAAGACTTCATGAAAGAGCTGGTGCCACCTTTTCCCCCAGAAACTGGTGAGCGAACTTGAAAGCCAAGGGGAATCGAAAAGAGGAGGCCATTCCGATGGATGTTGCCGGAATAGTATCGTGAACAGTGCTGCATGCAGATAGTACAATGCATTGATGATAAGGTATGCGTTGAGCGTGGTAAGTACCGTGACGATAGACGATTTCAGGTATCGTTGCGATGGAGGTAGCGACAGGTCGAAAATGGTATCACCTTCTGGTGCTCCAAAGGTGTCGCGGCCAAGCGAACGGTTGAAGTCGCACATGATCCAGTACGCGAGTGCCAAGAAGATGAACCGACAAAAACAAAGCAAAGCAAATAACGGTCGGGACTCCACTTTGAAGTACGGCGTGGGTATGTGCACCTTTCGAGGCCCGTTCCAACCAATTCCCCTGAGGCTTAAAAGAAGATTGGAGGCGTTCCACATCGCAGAGAAGACGGAAACGTCACGCTCCATGGGGGTATCTCCGTTGTGTCCACTGGTTCCAGGCTTGCAAATCGACATTCTAGAGTAGGGCTGCCGCACCAACACCCATGACGTGCATCGCATTGCGATAATAAACATGTTCAACTAGATTACGGCGTCTCAGAGGGCTTGTACGATCCTAGCAAATATCAACACTTACCACTAGACCTTGATTGAAATAAGCGTGACCTGGACGATTCCCCGAGAAATCCAGGGACATGCTTGCGCGAAAGCTCAGCCAAAGTACTATGGGCAGGAGCGCGGTTCGGTAAGAACCCGTGCGAGGCAATTGCACCAGTACGCCCATAACATATGCGCTAAGGAAGACTGGTATCAAGACAGTGGCGAAGGAATACGGCGTCACGAGAGCCCGCTCGAAAGCAAATGCATGCTGCAGCATGTTCGACGGTCCTTGGAGTAAGATACTTCAGATCTTTAGCGGACGTGAGTGGAGAGCAAACGATAGCAGCGGGTGAAAACAAACCAAAAAAAAAAGATCAATATATACTTGACATAACCTGCCAGCAATCAAACTGCGTAGCCTACGTGGACGTTTTCGACGTGAGCGGATTTTGCATGGAGTTTCAAGGAGAAAAAAATCGGGGCGACGTCCGCTTGGACGTGTCACGTGGCGGCCAAGACTAACTTCCGTCAGCGTTTCCACGTCGTAAGTGTGTTCAGCTTCGATGAATGCTGCGAGTTTCAATGCGGTCATCGGCCGGGGCGGAATTGGCAAGACTGCCTTTCTGCATGTCCTGGTCCCACTCGTCCTCCAATCTGTCGCAATCTACTCCCTCTACAGGGCAATCACATGGAGCCGAGATAAACGCCTAGGAACAAACGACAGCGCATCGAGCGTTCCTGCCCCTGATATGTCGGGTCAGCGGAAGAACCCGAACAGAGAGCGGCAACCAGGAGGTGAGGATGCTAGATTCCATCTCCCGGATGAGTTGTTCCTAAGAGTCTTGCTGTCGAAACTTGCATGCATTTCACCCATACAAGCCTGGATCCCTCAAGTATTCAACTACCCGGAGATAACCCCTTGCCCTCATCTCGTAAAGGACATCAAGCCCGTGCCGTACCGTCCCTTCCGATGGGGAGAATACCAGTAAGCCGAGTCACTGCACGCCTGTCTTGTACGTCGTCATGTTCAACATGGTTGTCCATCTAGCGTAACGATGGGCATTCGTACTATGCCTTGGACCGAGTGGATGGAACTTGACGAGTCTTTCTTGTCCCACCAACGGATTCGCATCTTCCGAGTAAATCAGCGCGGGAAAAAGGTCCTACACGTCCTTCCTGCCCGTAATGATGAATCCGTAACAGTTGCTGGTGGAGCTGAGGCAGGTTCGTAATCTCTGACAGGGACTTGCTGTATCTTGGCTTGTTTATAAACCTGAACGGCAGTGAAAGAGCTGTTGTACGAACTCGCGGAGTATCTGCCTCAAAGGTACCCTTCTTCATTTCGTATCTCACGCATCCCAGCATCGGCATCTATCCCAACTATCGGAGGGATACCTCTGTCGTGGCATGGCGAATTGCCAATCAAGACGATCGAGGTCGTTGAGACGGGAGAACAGTACGATCTAGGAGTTCTCGAATCAATGGATGATGTGGAAATGGGAGAAGAGGCTTTCAGACTGATAAATCGCCTGTAAGCAAAGGAGCATCAATGTTGAGACTGTAATCCATCCATATCGCTGACCATTTCATCAAGGATGCAAGATGATATTGCAATAATGATAGAAGGTAGTCTGACGGACGAATCGCTGGTGCCTTGCTCACTATTGAGAAGGAACGGACGGGAAGTATTACTTGCAGGCAGGACTCATATGTGTACCAGGTCTGTGCCTTTCGATGATTCTACATGGGCGTCAGACGCTTATCACTTCTATCAGGCTTCTGGCGTCTGCACGATAAGATTGGAATGCCACTGGATGAGATACACCTCACGGTACCTCAGTGTAAGAGTATTCTTTTCCTTCAGACTATGTAAAGTTCGATGATCTGCCCACAGTCCAGGAGAAGTTACAACTCAGCATGAACCGTTTCTTCCAACGTTTGCCTGTCGACAAACCCGTTACAAGGAACAATTATAGCATACAAATCGTCC
>JBBPOL010000672.1:0-11094 GCA_038091435.1 Leccinum variabile | reverse complement strand
AAGGGAAGTTTTCCGCATCGGCCCATTTTAAATACTCGGCCTGATTTATAGCATTAGTATCTATGTCAAGATGTATCGTGCTACCATGACTCACCCCAGGCTGGTGGTTGGACTCCAAATGTCGGCAAAGCATGGATATCTCAGTGACGAGTGTGACAACAGTCCCTCCTTTGCTATTTAATTCATTAGTCTTATATAGTATGCTATGAAAAGAGAACCAGTGGTGAGACTGACAAGCAACATTTGCAGTTGCAGCATCTCTTGCCGTCGCTCGCTCGGATGAAGGGCTCGTTGAAAAACTCATCGACATCTCGAGTCTCGACTGCATTGCTCTCGATGAGCTTTTGGAGGCTCATCGATATCGATGACCTGGATCTCAGCCAACAGGCCATCTGACCCGACTGCATCTGGATCTTCAGCCAAGGAAGACGATAGGACTGAAAACAGTGCGGAGTGTCAGTAGAACAAGGGTAGCACACTGCCATACTAGTACATACCACTGGTCTGGGTGTTGTTGGTAGCATGAGGATCTGATGTAGCCAGTCGTTTGCCTGTAATTTGTCGAATCGATAATCAGTTAGTATGCATTAAAAAATGAATCAAGAGAGATCTCACCTTTGCTGACCCGACTTGGCCCAGATCGAGACAGTGTGTTGTAGAAACAACAATCCAACTAGGGGGTGTAGTCAGATAGGTGTAAGGGGTTCGCCTTGCGATAGGCTCGACCCTAAAGGGGATCTGGTGAAGTCCTGAAGCTGTTCTCAAGAGACCGGTTGAAGTCCGGGTCGTCGGCAAATAGTCCAGAGCGTGGGAAAGTAGGAGGGGAACGTCGGTGGTGGTGTCGAAGGTTCGGAAGATGGTGGGAGACTGATCCTAAGAGACGGGGTCCGGAAAACTCTCGATTTAACCAATGTATATAACTTTTATAGTCCTGGGCATGACCCTAGACTTTGTAACTATGGCGGAATGGAGTCTAATTGATGACAGAATATCCCTAAATATGATGGCAGGAGTTGCCGGTGTGAAAGGGAAAGTGGCCGGTCGAAAAGGGAAAGCGGCTGGTCGAAAACCAGACTACAGGACTACAGGAGTAGCAGACTATCGCAAGAAAAACATTGGTTGAAATGGAAATGTACCGGTAATATGTAGGAACAAGGTAGGAAGGTGTGAAAAGGATGGAATACCAACCTAGAGCCATCCCAAGCTCTACAGTGTTTTCCTCGTCTTCAGAGTCTAACAGACTGGTGATGTGTTTGCACTTCTGAAAAGAGGTTGAAGGTAAGGTGGGAGGGGGGGATGCAGTGTCATCATGATGATGAGAGGAGGTGGGGGACTCGGAGTTGGGCACACTGTTGAGTGGCCCCAAACTTGAAGTGCCTGTTTGGAAGTGGCGGTGTGATGAGAGCTCTGGAATGGCAGTGTTCTTGGTGTCTCTAAGTTTTGCCAATGGGATCGTTGCCAGTGCCCGTTTCGGTCGTTGAACGGCCATGTTTTCACCACAGGCACTCGCGGCGTTCAGAACTTCATTTCTGGTATGCCAGCGGAAGTATTCAAAGGTGCTCTGTCTACTATAGGTATAATTGTACAGTATCACGGAGAATCCCGAATTACAATTACTAGCCCCAGCACTGACCCCGGCCAAGGGCTCCGAGAAAATCAAGCCTGAGCCCCTAGGCCAGTCAAGACCCTCGATGAAGCTTGGCTCGGCCCGGCCTAAGTTGGCCAAGTGTCGCTCAGCTCGGGGCTCTGAGCCTGGCTTTGCCCATCACTAGTAGTATTAGCTATTAACCAAGAAAACTTATGCAACACTGTCCCATGATGTTTGTAGATTAGGAAAATTTATATTAATTGAATCCTGTTACTAGCATGTTCTTATGTGTGATATCTGGCAATGCCTCTTGTGTAACATGATTGACCTCAGTACATATTTATCTAGTATATCACTGTCTGGCCTAACTGTTAGTATAGTATCCAGGTATTATGGAGATTCTCAGGCTGGTCAACAAGTTCACAATGAAGATGTACCCCCACACTGACACCCCCATGACCTTTCAGTATCCATTTGACCACCTCTTTAAGCTTCAGGATCTCATCGGGGAAGCCCACATGCACAACTTGGATATGCTAGTGCTCAACCACGACGGTCAACTGTCCCTATTTGTGATAAGGAATGGCAATATGACCAGTGTCACTATAGGCTGTGCTACCAGCATCATGGCAGCATGATGCATCTTCTCCTTCATCCACCAGTACTTCAGCAATGGCACTTACCAGATGTCAATGGAATGGGCTATCCTCCCCTATGACTAGTAACTACAAGTCTGGGGACTTCTCCACCCCTGGTGATAGGTCTGTCATTGCTGACGGTTGCAGACATATTGGCAGCCTCCTCACCGGCGGTTCCAGCCTGGAGGACTTGGAGTCCTTGGCATTTGATGTCACATACACAACACCCCTCTTCTGGCTCTTGCTGTGTACTCTCAAGAGCAACAGGTTTCCTGATGCCCACCTCAGGCTTCAAGTTTACCCAGTCATGGGCACAAGTGGGTAGATAGTCAGACAATGTACAATGAATACAATTTCGGTTCTCATAATAGTAGGTGCCAGTGGTACTGGACTGTATGAAAAATCAGAGTGACTCCCCAAACGCCTGTGACAGTGCGATGCAAGCTTCCAGGAATGAATAATCGGGAGAGGTGTAAACTTGAAGTTAATGGTCTGAAGGGAAAAACAATACTTGACAAACTGCTTAAGCGAGGGAGGAAAGGCCACGTAAAACTGATCCACCATCATCTCCACTTTGATTCTGGCCAAGTTTTCCAGATGGTATGTGGCATGCCTGCCGTTCTGACCATGGTCACAGTAGAGCTCTGTGGAAAAGATAAACCATGGAATAAGTGAGTGAAATTAAATAATCCCAATACTACTATAAGAGTGCTTGTTCTGATCACACTTGAATTCAATGAAGCTACTCAATCGGGCTGCCAGTATGCAGCTCAAGTAAACAGGCTATCGTCGATATCTAAGTAATGTATTACAATATCAGATCTCGAAATAGAAAACCTCTCCGAGTCGTCCTCCACGGCAGCCAGCTCGACATGAAAAATGTCCGAGGATTAATCGCAGGCTTGTCGGAAAACTATTCCGCAGTGCACACATAAACAATTGATAGTGGAATTGGTGAGTTCCGGGCTGATCAAACTTGAGTCATTGATTTCTGCTTAGTCGAATCAAATAAGATGTGACAAGGGAGCGGTGGCACCTAAGACCAACTCATCTGTCAGACAGTAGTAGGAGGCTAAGATGCATTTAATATCTTTCGTCGCAGGGGAGAAGTAAGTAAACACAATCAACTCGCACAGAGAGAGCAGAGCGACAGTCCTAATGTACATCAGAAGCCAAATTACTCAAATGAAGATGAGGCCGTTGAACTTCAAGTCGATCCCTATATTATTAGAATCCTCACTTCTACACCATTGAAATGATCATCTTCTCCCCGGATTTGTATCACACTGGCTTTACGACATCGACGTTCCAGGATTGCCATCTGCATGTCCATCGTTGACCCCAACATTGTGCTCGGCCTCAGAGAGGCGCAGACTGTTCAAAGCGCGCTTGCTCTGATAGCGCGACAGTAGCCGTTGGATCCACCTACTCCGTGCAAGTCCACTGATCAGCATAACTACACTCACACAAAATGTTATCATCAGAACGCACCCATATCCTTGAACAGACAGATATATCGGTGCGGCCACAGTTAGCATGGCTATCGCTGGGATTCCCAACAGCGCAGGAAGAACGGTCACCATCGCTCTGTCGCGCAGTGTTGACCCCAGGCGGTCCCAGTGTTGAATGTGAGGAGGCAGGGTATCTCCAATCGTCATGAGACCTTCTTCCGAGAGCAGCTCTTCGTCCACAGCTTTAATTGCCCTGTCAATCATATCGATGACATCGACTAAAAATGAAGTACCCAGTGCTCAATGCCAGTTTGCAGCCTCGATACTGCTAACAAAGGTGGCTCACTTCGATCGGGAGTCTTGACGCGCCAAGGAGGCGTATCTTTCTCCTGGATGAGTTTTGCAGACAGATACAGATCCTTCAAGCTGCCGTATTGTATCGTCGCGCGTGCAGCATCCCGCAATATCTCTGAAACCAGTTCCAGTCATCGCCTCGCTGATATCACGGGCTCAACACTCACTATTCTGTGCTAAATTGCGCAGCGTACACGCAGGCCCCATCATCCACGAAGGCGGCCGGGATGGTCCATTCAATGGGACAACTGAATGGGGAATCGACCGCTCAGGAGTTGCTCTTGGCGCTGGCACATAACCCTCGGGGAGAAGCATCTCGATAATATGAGGTATGTGAAGTTTGATGACCGTTACACCATACTCTAAAGTTGCAAGATATCAGATACGATTTTCCGAACAGCAACAGCGCACACCTGTCATTGCCAACGCAGAGAGGATCGTCACCCCTGCTTTCTGAACCTTCCATTCTGTGTTCTGCAGACGCTTCAAACTCTTCTTGACGAGATCGTGAGTCCAAGTATTGCCCTCGTCTAATGTACCTCAGTCACGAGCACCAAATCATGTCAGATGCGTACCAAAGGTGCGGAAGATATCCAGGTAGATGAGGCTCGTCCGTATCTCCTGCAGCTTTTCCTTTCTCAACTTGGTCTCCAGCACCTCGGCGATCTTGTAACGATTGACATTTGTTCGTAGGTCGTCTGTCACAAATGGTTCAGTGTCCTGTCGGGAAATATTGATAGTTTGGTACCGTTTTTCATGAAGTTTGCGAATATCTGGAACCCTTCGACTTGGCCAACAGTGTCGTCAAAATAGTCCTCTTGTAGCATACCAACAATGTATTTCGGAAGAAGATCGCTGCCTTTCACAGATTCCTTTATGTCATCTAGCGAGATTCTGAGTTCCGCAACTCACGCTGAATTGGATGTCACTCACTGTGTTCCAAAAAGATAGCCAAGGCATATGCAGCGAGCAATGCAGTGTCCTTCTTTTGCAGCTGATCGATGAAGATGTCTAATAGGCCGATTTCACGAAAATGGTTGCGGACTATAACGGCTGGGGGAGAACATGAACCTGTGCTTGTACGAGTGACGCTACACGTCAAAAGTAAACCCACCTTTGCATAGCTTTAGGAGGGTCATTGTTGCAGCAGTACGCCCATGAGCATTTCCCTTCTGAACGGTCTTTTTCAGTTGTCTGATAAGTTCTTTCTTTTCATCGGTGAGCTCTTTGGCATCTGATACAAAAGGATATTACATTCCTTGCTACAATTGGTCTGAGGGATCTCACTCACCGAGCGCAAAAATGTAACGCAATGACGGTTCTTCGAGGTAACCCCGTCCTCCAGCGGACTCGTCACCATAGAACTTCATGCGGACTAAAGCGCTGGCCATATTTTCTCGAACTTTTGCTTCGCGAACGTCCAATTGTCCTTAGGCATTGATCAGTAAGAAAATATAATAGACAGCACATTCACCTGCCTGATTTATCACCTTTGGGATCGTGCAAGTTAAGCAATATTTCGGTAGCGAGAGGACCAATGATATGCCCATGCTTTCTAGCCAGCTCTCTCATCCTAGGCTTTGCTCTAGAGCACAGGGCCTCAGCTGTTAAGGCGGAGTTTCTCATTAACTATGACCCACGAAAATAGCTCAAGACTTGCCTTCCGGATATCGTGACAGTGTCATCACCACGCGCAGCGCAGCGGTTAGATGAGACAGGTCTAAGAAGGGTCATACATGTATGCAGTCCCAACCATAACTGCAGTGCTTACCTTCCACCTCCAATATCTTGCAGAGTTTTGGTACACTGGAATTAGGGGGGTTTTCCCCAAGCCTTTCGATCATAATCTTCCGAGTGTCCTCTACCTGATCATGAGTGAATTGCCAGATGAATACATATAATCGACGCACCATACAGCAATAGGGAGTTCAGGCCATCCATGGCCTGCACAAAACTCACCCCCGGTTTCTTGATGTTCGCATCAAGCAGGTTTACAAGAATTCCTAAGATATTATTCTCGGACAGAATACGCTGTCGCAAGATCCTGTGCTTCGCCAGGGGCCTCAGCAGAGCGATGACTCTGGGACAATCTCGATGCTCATGCGCAGCCAGAATAGTACAAAGACATTTCTTAGCATCATTGAATGCATTCTCCGAAAGTTCCTCGTTAGGCATCAAGGGACTCTTCGGTTCCGCCTCGGGATCACAGGTTGTAACAGAAAATTATTTACTACGCAATGTCTCGAAAATAGGCGGCTTACAGGTTTCATAATAGGCAACGAAGGAGACCAGCTTAACTAGCGGAGTGCAATTGGGGTTCTCAATGATTCTCTTGAACGTTTCTTGCCAGCTAGATACGGCCCTAATGCTTCTCTTCCCCTCATCTGAGGATGGTGAACGATAGTAATTGTACAATGGAAAAGAGGCTCACTGAACCGCAACATGAACAGCAACCTTTCAAGATATATCGGTGCCACCCCTTGCTGAACATCCAAACGGGATAACAGCTCTTTTGCAGCGGTATCGTCGAAGAGACCTGTTTCCCAAAACTGTTTGTCCAGTTCTGCCTCGTCGAAATCGGTGTGGATAATGGGTATTTCGAAGCCCTCTCCTAACGTCGCTTGCGGCTTGTACGCGTTTGCATACAGAATAGATGCGTGGACCTTTTGATTGGGCATGATATGACGTGGTTCCAGCCGATGCATGCTACAAAGTACAACATCAGCGGGATGGACCGGCAAGACACCCGAATCTCACCATTGAGCATCATTACCGCCACCACTATAAGACACTTGATGTTTGATGGCCAGATATTCAGTTACTCGCCAGGCAGCGCTCATTGAATTATTGATGCCAAAATTAAGATCGTCTGGCATCCAGACTAGGTCTGTTGGGTGCAGAACGAGACCAACGTGACGCGCAGCCACTTCTCGACGCATCCATAGCAACGAAATATTGCTGACCTGGTGAAACTTTCCTGGACAGTCCTTACCACCTCTGCACGGAATACATTAGAATAGTGATTGTGGTCTACAGAGGTCCTTACACATCTGAATGACTGCCAGCAAACCAGACCTCCTTGATATTAGATCCCTTGTTTTCCTTCGGTCTGAGTGGGTTATCATCGTGGCTCTGAGAAGTGTGGCGCCGTTGATTCGCAGGTGTTGGCGTATGTTCAACGTCAAGGGAAGTCCCAACGTAATGGGACTTTCCCTCGTGCTTTTGGAGATTCATTTCATGGAAGTATTCTGGCATAAATTTCACCCTGCGTTCGTCTAGAGCGACTCGGCGCGTGTCTAACATGACACGCAGACATAGAAAGAGAAATGACCCCTCTTGTAAGCCCCACGGAGGAGACAGTATCCCTAAACAAGATCAATTTAGGCAAATATTCGACAGAACGACGAGAGTGACAAGAATCACCATACTCCGATGAAGTGCACCCTCAGGTCCTTCCACGAAAATATTTTCTTGAATTTCCTGGCGATCTGCTTCGCCTCGGGGTTTCTTGGTCGAATGTCTTGATAGTGATTGTAGGCCCTACCCCGGCTCCATTGTAAAGCATTTCTCAATTTACGGAACTACTCACGTCGCAATTTGTTTCTCCGTTGGTGTCCTTATCAACCCAACCTAACACACACACCTGCTTAGATCTGCACGAGGATGGGCTGCTATTGGCCCCATACCTCATGTATCATCCCTGCGAGAACCCGAACCTGATATGCGCCACGAGAGAAACCTGCAATACAAATACAATCACCAACCAGGTAAGTTCTAACGAAGAACTGGACCCACCAAAGAGGTATATTTGATCTCCTTCTTGATACTTCCCTGCTAGCCAACCATATGCTTCCTTGATATTCTTGTCGAAATTCCTGTCGTGAACTTGTCATGATATCACAACGAAACACGGATAGATGCAACACATTACGAACCATGCGATAGCCGTGTCAAATTTGTCCAAGACCGCTTCCTTCACACGGCCAAGACCGCTGCATGATTTCGGACCCGTCCCAATCCCGCTGGAATAAGACGCATGTTGCTTCGGAGTGGTCGTTTCGCGATCGATCATGTCGAATATTTTCATCACATTGGTATTCTGAGGATAGTCGTTAGCCGAGAGAAAGATTCCAGTTATACCTGAACGTTGAACGGTGAAGGCAATTACATTCCGACCAAACTGGTTCGAAGTGCCGTCGATACACACAACCAGGTTCCTCGAATTCTCTACTTTTCTGGGATTGCATTCAAGGCAGCTGCCAGTGGAGGATACAGAGGGGATTGTCGTGAGCATGCGCGCACGTTCAACTTGAGGCAGAGTACTAAGGCACTCGGTGGTCATGCTAGGAAGTGTAGAGATTGGGTATAGAGGGCAAATACACCAAGTGGAGGAATGGTTTTCTCGTGCATATCGTCGAGTGAATTCAAATAGGGTCGGAGAAGTCCACGAGGAATTAGTGGAATCACTGGTGTAACAAGCAGTGATTTGGTACTGGCTCAGGTTCAAGTGGCTGGTATGGACGCCGGCCGCGGGAATTAGGAGGATCCTGAGCGCTTAAGCGCTTACTTACTACTAGCCCTGTGTGGAATGTACCACCTCACCTTGATCACGACTCACGAGCGTCTTCAAGACGTTTTAATATAAAGCATCCATACTTCAATCCAGCCGCTCAACAGGAGGTTCGGAACGTGTGAGGGTACTTACAAGAGCGCCAAGTCACATACGCCGTACAAAACCACCTGTCAAGGTTCTTATTGTAAGTACGGAGATTCGCGACGGTTCTACTGAATTCCAGAACGCTTGTTATTACGGCCCAGCCTGAGAGTCCGTGCCGCGCTTTCAGGCTCCGTATATACTTCCTGGCTAACCACCGTTTCAAACTGAACGCATGTCCTTCCAGACTTTCAGCCAGAGGCCCAGAGATAGTCCTGGCTCCATGACTCTAGATTTCAATCCGCTCGACCGCAGCCGCACACTTAGGGGACAGGAGATCAGGCCTTCAAACTGGTTCTCAACTTCCCAGCGACGTCATAGGGTCAATCAATATCCGATCATGATGAGCGCTCGCCGTATCTCTGGACATCCCAGCTTCTTCCACCGAACTTCATGGTCCGGGCACGCTCGCGGACAATTGCAATCCAAATTCTCTCAGCGGGTCCCTCCACTATTCTTCTTCTCCGTTTCAGCACCAAAATGAACTCCCTCGTTCCTCGCCGCTAACATTAATGGATTCAGAAATCACTTGTCCCCCGATCATCACGATATCCATACCCACACTCAGCAATTGACATAGCCGACAGCTGTGGGGACGACAACCTGAGTACTCCACTCTTGATGGTGGCTGTCGCCGGCTGTCGAACAACGCCTGTCTCACCCATTTGATGATCATCGTTGGTAACATTCCTGAGCATGGGTCATTCTCCAACAAGTTCTTCCTGAGAATGGAAGTGTAATAGACCAAACGACTCGCAATCACTGCCTGTCTAAGCATGTGGGTTGGAGCAGGCACCGCAGGCGGTATTTCACTTCGTCCTTCTTCAGCTTCATTACTCAACGAGGCAATGCTCCACTGTCTCACAATTCATTATTCCGCAACCACTCGAAGTCACTGCTAGTGATCCATCCCTGAGCATGCACTTGGATTTTACTGAGTACAAGCTGTTGGGTGCGCACATTCCCAACAAGCTCTTGTTCATTGTCACGATAATGAATAGAGGTGGATAGTGAAGCTGGATCAAGGAGCCGGGCATACAATCACATTATTGAGCTTCCCAGCAAGGTCCCTGGCAGATCTCATTCGATCACCGACACACACCATGTCGGCTCGGCCGACCGACTCAGCATCAAGGGAAGGCGACTCCGTGTCGAAGCACAGATCGGTTTCAAAACCATGCTCGAAACAGCCCCAAACTTAGAGGGTCCCAGTGGTTTCTGCTTTTGAATGTACCCACTCCTTTTTTTCTCCTAAAATGAAAGGCGCTAACACAACTCATACATAGTAGGAATCGAATGTACGCTTGGCCTGGTTCCAACAATCACGAAGCGGTGTTTCGTTGGCAGGTGGCCCCCGAATTCGGACACCATCAAATTCTTCTGTCCGTAAGACCAGAAGACCAGAAGTACAGACGCGCGACCTATTATGTTTTTTGGCTCATTCTGCCAGTGAACCTAGCTGTGTGTTTCGTGACCTACCTGCTGTAGTGGAAATGAGCAATAAGCTACTACACGGCTGGGTCTCATGACCGTGGTATGACCAGCGCTCGATCTGGGGCGCTAGAAAATTCGCCATGACTGCAATTCTGCGAGGAAATGAGATCAGCTGCATAGGCGTCCGACTGACTTCGATATTGAAACTCTGTTGATATTTCAAACACGGTGTTAACGCATTTTCTCCGCAGCGTGGGCAGTCCAGTGTTCGATTGTCACATCGACGGAGAGTCGTCCACACCCCGGCAGCGCCCCTTCTGCCCCTCTTTCATGTGTTCATTATGGGCGGCTAACAAATATGGCGGTTCCGCCGTGAATCGGTGCGGTTGATGAAGACATAATTGTCACTTCGAACATCGCCGTAACAAGACAATTCTCCGCAGCCACACGAACTTGAAGTAGGACGAAGTTCTCTTCTTTAGATTCTACTGAGGATGCATTCACAATACATAAATGGATTGCACGAATTAATTAATTATCGTTATGTAGCAAGTTGTGTAATCCGTCGCACCACCCTGGGTGTGCGTGTTATTCACAACATGCAAGTTTTTACTGACATGTCTCCACTCGGAGCACCCTGCCTTTATGGTCGTCTCAACTTCATGTCTACTTAACCTCTCCCCCGTTGTCATGACGCAGAACATCGTTCACAGAGGGTGACTAGATACACATCATAACAGACCGAAAAGACACAAAGAAAATACGGATAGAAATGAAACCCTCCAACTGAAACACCAACAAGATCAGAACCGTAACACAATGCATCGCTCCTCAAATTGCGGACCTAAATGTTTTCGTCGACGCATCCACTATGCCACAATCCCTTCAAGTTCGCCGCTCGTAAAGTAAACGAGG
>JBBPOL010000671.1:0-11094 GCA_038091435.1 Leccinum variabile | reverse complement strand
GGGATGTCCTGGACGCTTTGAAAGAAGGCTGGCGTTGAGCTCGAGGGCTAGCTGTGCGGGACTTCTTATGTCTTGCGATAGATTGCCGGTGGCGCTCAACGGAGATCTGACTAATCTGAGATATCTGGCGGCGGAATTGTGGAGAAGGTGATGGAAGCGCAGAAGCAAATGCAGTGGTGGGTGTGGTACTCGAAGTAGGGGAATAGAGTGCACTGTCAAGCTGTGTAGGTGATGTTACGAACGACCCCAAGTCTGATTCTGGGCTCTCTGGGTAAACGTTTGTACGGAGAGGATGCAGTATCGGCCTGGCAGGGGAGGCTATTGGTTGGCGCGTCCGCGGAGGAGGGACAGGGACAAGAGGGGGTGGAATGGGTAGTGGATAAGGGGAGTCGGGAGCGAAGAGTGCAGACGGATAGAAATTAGTGATATCGGGGAACCTGAGTTGGACTGAATCACTGAGAGCGGAAATGCGTGATGGAGGGAAGACTGCAGACGCCTCGAACGGATCAGGATGAGTCACGTTCCGACTAAGCCAAGATGGGGACGGAGGCAGGAAGGATGATCTCGCAGAGGCGTGTATCAAAGAACTCCTTATCAATGATGCTGGGGAAGCAGTAAGCTCTGATGGATTCACGATCTGGTAGTAAGATGCGTCACGACCGAGTCCAGCAGGTGCAGAGTGCTTTCTCCTGAGTGGTGGTGGTGGTAAAAAGATGGGAGCGGGAGAGGGCTGTTCAGGGAGAGAGGATATAGACGCAGTCGGTGACGGTACGCTGTCGATGTCGCCAGCGGTAAAAGACGAGGAAGAGGGATGAGGCGGGTCAGGAGGGAACTTTGGTAAGGGAAGAGAATTAGCGGGATTGCTGAATGCAGAGTTGGAATCAAAGTCACGAACAGGATTCTGCTTCTCACTCCTGATGGTATCCACAGACGAAGTGTCTATAGGTTGAGACACAAACGAATCACGAATGATTTGTGAGAGAGGCTTGAAGCGCTTGAAAGAGCTGGGGAATCTGTGCCTCCGTTTCGCGAACTTGGGCGAGCGCACGGCCTGGCTAGCTAATGGGAGTAGAACTGGGGGTGCAGACTTCGTATCAGGCTCTTCTTCGATGGTGTCCTGATCAACAAGTTCGGTGTAACCACCCGGAAACGAGTTGTGCTTGACGGAGGATGGGCCAGGGGCAGAAAACTGGGGAAGCTGAGTGGAGGCCGCGGCAGATGTTTCAGGGGTGGGTATATGAGTAGGAGGTTTGGGGAAGGCGAGACAGATGTCAGACTCGTTGGTGGCAGTGCGAGTACGGGAGGAGGAGGCCCTGCTGTCTGTGAAGGAAGAGAGATGGATGGAAACTTTCGAGATGTTCTTGAGACGAAAGAGAGTGGATTTGGTGCGAGAGACGGACGGTGGAACCGAAGACTCGCAGAGGGAAGACGGAACGGGAGTGTGGGAAGAAACGGGAACGTCGGCAGGAGGGACGTCGTCTGTGGCGATGAGCTCAAAGTCGCCAGTGCCGTCGTCGAGGTCGGTGTCCTTTGAAGGTTGTGGTTGCTTCTTTCCAAAGAGACTGCGCGAGAAAGCGCGGGCCAAGAGTCGGGAGGGATCGAAGGAGGGAGTCGAGCTGCGCAGGGAGCCGCGAAGGCCGCGAGGTAGCTTCGACTGGAGAAAGTTGTGCGCCGACGTCGTGTGCTCTCAAGTCCTGGAGATACGGACTTGCGAGGGAGTGCCGGTTGGCAAAAGCGCGACCTTTGAACGAAACCGGGTTTCTAGAAAGCGTGACTTGTGCGTGTCTGCTGGCTGGAATTTTGGGATGTAATGAACGAGCAAAGTCACCGTATCACCTCGTGTACGAAGTCGTCACTCTGCCTCGAGGCAACCTATCGTCCCTCTCGAACACAGACTGTTCGTCATGAACTTTGCTCTCGGATGGCTCAAGCGAGTACCTCTTGGACTCGCCAGCTCAATCCTTTTAGTACATCTCGAACATGCATTGACTCGGAGTCACACCAGAGCACTAACGAAACCCTTGACCCTATTCATTCATAGTTGTGAGATCGAATCTTGCACCTTATCGCCCGCTACTAATAAATGACCCCTGAGTCATCGGTGCATCTTTCCTCATGGCCACCAGACACCTATTTCTTCTTCTCAGTGCAAAACCCGATCAAAGCTGCACGGCACAAACACTCACAGCCACGCTACCACCACACTCGTGCTGCCTCTTTATTGATCCAGCTTGGATAGCGGCCTGCTCAAACTGTCAAGTGTGTGTATGCCAGGCGGATAAGAAGTGGCGGATTAGATTACCTCTTGCAGCTGATCATGAAAGACGCATGCTTCGAATCGCTCGGACCATAAACTTGCCAGAAAATGTGTCATTGGGAAATCGTACGAGTACATCAAATATGTAACATTGTGCACGAAGCAAGAAAACAGACGCACGTTGATATCTTCATTCCAGTAAACCCTGTCGTTCTCCGATTTCCTCCGCACCCAACAAATCAGCCTCAGCCGCAGGGGCAATCAAGCGGCGCGTAAACGGAACTCGCAGAAGAGCCTCCCTTCCCCCCGCCAACATCCTCGCCGCCCCATGCCCGGCCCACGTCACCATCAAGTTGCTCGCAAAACCACCTCCCATCAGTGCGACGACCAAGGCGACCACAAAGAAATCTCCACTCCTCGCATAAAACGTGCGGTTTTCGTCAAACGGATACGGCATCTCGATCGTTCGCATCCATGATCCCCCGCCAATTTGCATAGGCTCCTGGATTCCGCCGCCACCTATCCCACTTACCCCCGTCGACCCTCCGTCGCACCACAGAATCATGCTTCCGAGTTCATTGGCCCTATTTTTTGCCTGTTCCCACATTGCCAGTCCGATCGTGGTATCCCAGGTGCGGGCAGGTCCCAGGATCACAGCTGGCCGCGACTCCAAGTTGGCGAATACGGTCGGTGATGTAAAGTCCAGACATATAGATGATGTCACAGGTATGAGTCGCGTAAAGTTTTGCTCTGGCGACCCCCACTCAGGTTTCGTTACACCCCTGGGAGCTTTCAAATGCCAATGAGTGATTTGAGGGGGGTCGACCGATGGAATCTTCGAGAACGATTCCGTAACTTTTCATCGTCGTCAGAACATGAAGCACCAACAGAAAAGTGATCACTGCTCACAAGGAACAAGATGACGCTTATAATACTGGATGGCTTCGTCACCCGGTTTTTGATCTTTGTGTACGATTGCAAATCCGTTCCTCGTGTGTTCTGGATCGCCCGCGATATACTCATCGAAGGCCACACCAACGAGTGATGGGAGCTTCAATCCTCGAACCTTCTCAAACGCATCCTCGCGCTCTTTCTCCGAGTTAAACACCACCGCACTTTCAGGCCAAAGGATGATATTTGCCGCGTTCATCTTCTTCATCTGGGTAATGAAATCATCCAGCGTGGCATGACTTCCGTCCAATGGATTGGGTAAGACGCAGCTGACTGTGAATGGTGTGTGTTTGACAACATCGGTGCGAGGAAGGGTGTTGTAGGTGGTAGACGAGGGAAACGTGAGGGCAAGCAGTATACCCGCAAGCCCCAAGAGCCCTTTTTTGCTGGAAGATAAAAGTGGCTGTTTGCCGTACGCATCCTCCAACGACTCGTATTCCGAGGAGCCCATGAGCCACTGAGCCATAAACTCGGAACATACCACGGCCCACCCCGCGACGATCCAATCAATGCCAGCTGGACCAGTAAAGGGCAGCATCCAACTGTATGCAGAGGGAACAGGGGCTGGCCACCAGTTCAACAAACGGCCGAGTGGCGAGATGCGTGACGTGATACACCAACATGTTGTCCAGAGTGCGGGGAAAAGTGTGAACTGAGCCCAATTGATGTCCATCCGACTTCTGAGACGGATGTGTAGGTAAATGGTAAGGATGACGATTGAGTATGTCGCTCCAGATAAGAGTGTGATAGCGACCAGAGACTCGGTGGTGCTTGAGAGGGCAGTGGCTGCCGCTCTCCAGTGTGCGATGGCCGATCCTGCTGTAACCGAGATCCATGAGCAAAGTAATTCCCGCCCTCGAGTCTGACGCCGGCAAATTCTTTGTCCATGGATCATTAGGACGGACAGCAGAAGCACCAACGGAATGAAGCTGGGCAAGGGACCAAGGGCCCAGCTTGCAAGGACGACTTCTCCTGCTGAAAAAAAGGGGGTCGGATGTTGGTTGAGTATGAGTGCTTGCAATGAGGATGCCATGGTTGCGACAGATAGCAGTCAAACCACGAAGGGTTGTGGGAGTCGAGCGACGATGCTATTTATACATACCCTTTTAGAGGGTTGTTTGTTTCGTACAAGTGCTTGTAATGACCAACTACGACTCATCCACAGGATGCCTTGCACCGCCTTAAAGCCCGAGTGATAACCTCTAGTAAACCCGGCGAGCAGTACAAAAGAACTACAGATTCGATTGGTGCAGGACAGTGAGCTTGAGAACAACCTGAGAACGTGCACGATACATCAGTTCCATCTATTTTGAGCGTACCGATATCGATCGAGATATAATCACCAATAAGTATCCAGGACGGGCACCGGCTATCCCGTTGCCTCCTGATCTGATGGTTGTGGTTCCATAGACGGAGCAAACGGATCCCCGGCGGCATCCATCAACGTGCCAGCTAGCAACGCTTCCGCGGTGTCCAGCTCGCCGAGGCCATGCACACCCTCGAAAGGCGCACCATCTGGTCCAAGAACACTCATGTCCAGTTCCCCAACGACGTCTTCAACTTGGTTCGCATTCTCATGCACGTTGACGTCGACGTCGACAGTCATACCTCCATCCAAGCCTTTGAACGATTCATCCAACATGACCGCTGCTTCCTCGACAGTGAGCATAGGTTCGGTCGGCTGGAGGGACAGAGCTGGGGGCCTGGGCGACGAAGGCTTCGTTTGTGGTTCAGGAGCACCTTCCTGGCTCGCGAAATTGGCTTCAGTCGCGTCCTGAGTAGCATCCGGCACAACCGACACGCCGGGTTCGTCCTGGTCCATGTCTTCGTCGCCCTCCACAACCTCGGGCTCGTCAGGGAGGGGCGCCAGAGGCTCATCGGCTTCTTCTTCGTCATCACTGAATTGCTTGCAGAGGTCCATGAGTGTGAGTCGCCCTGCGCGCCAAATCTCAGGCCTCCGAGGGAACACACCTGTTTTTTGTCTGTCTTCACCCACTTGTATATTTTGATGGACGAACCCGAAGGCGCGCTTTCTGGAGTGATCCATACTTTCTCCCAGCACACGACGGGCTGCATGAGCTGACGCCTTGCAGCCTCCGTCGTGGCGAGGCGCACCCCAATTCTTCGCCTGGTGGCCATCGTCCAACTCGAAAGGGATGAATGGACACCTGACACTCCGATGCAGTCGAGGGACACAACGATCGAGCTACACCAACTTCTACAACTAGCTTCGGTTGTTCAGCCCATCTTAAATAGTGCATACCGTCATCGTTCCGCCGCCACCGCCTGGTTTCAATGTTGGTGGTTATTCAAATCCACCTCGTCGGATCTGCTTCTGCGATTACATAAACAGTTCAACATTTTTTTCGACCAAGAACAAGTATGTACCAAATAAGTATCTATAATCCAAGAAATTACGAGCCCGTTCTTCGACAATACATAACAGGAGGGAGGAAAGCAACAAAAATATACGGCTCGGGTGGGCAGAAACTAAGGCAGAATTTTACCACCTGCTCGGTCTAGCCGCATCACAAATTTCAGCGACTCTCGTCACGAAGAAAAAGATCCGAGTCACACTCACCCAAACGTCCCACCCGCAGGCACCGTCTTGTACGATAACCCTTGCCCGTCTGCAGTATTTAAAAACACCGTGTTACCCCACCACGTTTGCACCGTGTTCGCCCCGATCGTCCCATTCATCGGATACTGCAGCGCGAAATATATGAAAATGATAGCTAGACCTAAACCCGAGTCTAACGCAGCAGATAATACGTCTGTCTCCACCCAACGGAGAAAGAGAGAGAACAAAAGGGAGTCGTCAGTAACGTTCCACTCCCCACATCCGCGTCTCGAGGGATAAAACGATACTCACAGTTGTACTTGACCCACCACGCAAAGTAACGCCTCCGGACGTAAAACTGGAATATGAACCCGACGATCGCCCACGGCACATAATTAACCGCACTCGCAGGCGGAATCGCACCCATACCACTATAGAGGACGGGAAAGCTGCAAATGTAATCCGACGTCCACCAGTCAAAAAATGGGCAGAATTCAATACGAAAGACGGAAAACGCACTTCATGTACCGCACAAAACTTTTCGGCCATCTCATATGGATCATATACGCCACCAGAGGGCAAAGCGCACCGATGAGGAAAAAGTACGTGAGCACTAACGTAGATATATGTATGTCCACTGATCAGCTTCTTTCCACGCGAGACGAGCAATGCACGACGACCCACCTCCATACAGCTGCCCAGGAGAGAACACCCTCATCGGCCCGATAACTCCCCAAACGATGCTCGCAGTCCCAAACACCTCCGTGCTCGGGCATATGAACCCGTTCTTTTGCTTGGGACTGCACATGTCCGGGATGTTCGAAAACATCCACGCCTGTACGCCAAGCTGGACAGTACCAGACAACATGGTCGCTACAACTTGGCCTAGAAGAACCCTTCAGCTTCCTAGGACCCAGAGAATCTCCAATGTCACCTACACCAAAACATCGGCCGTGGAGGGATCTTCATGTAGTGACCCATCTTGAAATCCCCCGTGAACGTGAGGGCTAAGTACCGTCAAGTAGGGACATCAGACGGAATGAAGGCATGTGTTTTTCTCCTCGTCGATAGCACGCACCTTGAGATGTCGTTATATATCCCCATGTCTTGAACATCATCATCGCGATCGGTCTACCAGGGAGCGCGTACCCGACGATCAACTCCGCGATTACGCTACGTCGTCGTGAGTGGACAACGAACGGAAAAGAGGAGTCGACTAAACGCACTTGAGTCCAACCTGCTGGTTGGTGATGGCCTGAATCATGCCGATGGGTATCGCGTAGAAGAAGGCTATGTCAATCAAAGAACAGGAATCGTCAACATCTGCACCATGAAGACGCGAACACACGCACCGATCGCCAATGATAGGCAGAACGCCCACACCGGTAATTCGGTATGCCATACCTTGATCAGAACGATGCCAAATACGAACATTGTCACTGTAACACCAAATCCGAATGAAGATCCGCACGGACGACCTCGTTACATGTCATGGTACGCACCAAATATAATAGCATACCACCATTCTGGAACCTGCTCGTATTTGGACATCAGACGCGCATGAATGTCGGGCTGCTCCTTCACGGATCGCCTGCTCTGAGCCCATATCTGCTTTCGAAAATAAAGGAACGCATGCATCGTCGTCGCCGAGATCGACGCGAACGCGAGACCGTAAGACAGTGCAAATGTCGTCCTGTCATGCATGACAGCCATGAGCATCGACGCTAAACGTACACAAGGAGTGACACTACGCACGAAAGGAACACTGGACTGTATGCTTCGTACGCGGTGATGTTGAATGACGCGTCCGCGTTGATGATCTGACTGATGTTGTACCTGCTACCGGTATTATCGTAGGATATGCGCGAAGACATGCTATGGACAACACAAGTTAGCGATCAACAATGCCAGGGGAGAAAGGCTTACGGCAGATATTGGCTATACCACGTATTGGTATAGTATAGTATGGGGGTGAGAATCCCTGCAGAAAACACGTCTATGAACTGTGGTATGAAAACACGAACATGGAAAGACGCACAAATGAAAAACACAAAGCCTACGGCGACGTTGGCTTCGGCCCACCAGGGGGATACAAGAGGGTTGCCTATACGCGATTGATACGTTCCTTCAGCAAAATAGAACAATCCCAAGGGGACGACTCCCTGCGCACCGATATACGTGATCTGCGCCCAGTCGAACGTGACCAAGCTCATTCCCAATCCATTCATGTATCCAAATAGCTGGTTTACGACAATGTTATTGGGGGCGATCCAGCAGACCCAGGAGAAATAAGAGAGCGCTTGGAAGAGATATCCGGGCAGAAAATACCAGCACATGCTACCCATAAGCACGTACAGGAAAAACCGCTCACGCGATATCCCTGAGTGGGTCCCCATGCCTGCGTAGGTCTTGGCATGAAGCGTGTTGAACAGAGCACATGTCACAAGATTAGCTGGCCAGACTGCGAACGCAACGTCTAGGTGTGGGACACTTTGGAAAAGGCGAAGAGAGACATACTCATCGAGGGAGGTTGCACAAGGAACCGCCGCAAAATACCGCCGATGGAAAAGCCGAGCATCTGTGTCGACATGACCAGCATCCATTGGTCTGAAAAAATATGAAACAAATATGAGATGGATGCGTCGGTCGCGTGGGGAATGAGAGTCCAAACAACGCGGGAGCATAAAATCAGAACACATGAAACGGCAAGAGCCAGGTGGAGCCAGGCATTTGCGAGTTACCCACGAGGAATGGTAACAATTCCCTGTGAACAAACGCCGGCGAATTACTTGCTCGACGAACAATACTCACAGCTGAAACTGTACGTTTGATTGTAGAACACCCGTTGCACGGCAATGACGTCCGTCTGGATGGATAACGAGAAGAAAAATGGTGGCAGTAGGGACATCCGTAAGCCATGTGAATCGCGTTTACCGACAACCAAACATACCGCATATGCCGCTGTTGACCGCAAAAGAGGGCTCAGAACATATCAAGCGAGTGATCATCAAAAAATACCAAACGTACAGCCTGCACCCACATTAGCCATGATTGTCAAGAGCACGTGCTCCTTGATCGTGAAAGGACCTGGATTGAGAGAGATGCCGAAAACCCGCCAATTGGGAACCCACTATAGAAGCACAATATCCATCAGTATTTGAGCGCATAGATATACAACAAAGCTTACCGACGCCCATGCACGACCCATGGGCAAAGATATCAGCACAGCGACAAAGCCTGACACACCGACGGACGGATAACGAAAGAAAAAGAACTGGTTCATTCCGGAAAGCAAAACGGCCCAAATGAGGCCTTTTTCGAGGAAGGGAAGTGACATCAGTATTGGAAGAGGCCCTCCCGACAAATCGAAAGGAAAAGAAAACGTGTGCAGACCCACCCATGACCCATGTGCGAAAGGTAGACACAGGAATACTCGGATCGTCCGTGTTGGCCACCGCAGAGCGCACCTCTGGATACGGTGAATCGTCCTCTGTCAAGTAGATATATTCAAGCGTCCGTCAATATCTTGCGCGTAACGCCCAGTGGATAGAAGAAAATAAAATGGCCGTTGCTTACCGAGTATGCCGGAAATTGCGTGTTCATAATCGATGTTGGGGTCATCGAAATCGGCAATGTTGGCAACCAAGTCTGCCAAAGGCCGTCAACCCTATCACTGCACCGAGATCTCGCACAGGCTCCCCGAGTCTACCCAAGAAGAGTTGATCGACGAGTTAGACGCACCTTGCACTTTCAAGGCAGTTTTTCCGTCGTGTTCTGAGCTCGGTGGGTCATCTTGGAGTTCGCTCTTCATGATGTTGGTGCTGGGAGTGAGAGCTGCGACGCAGAGATGATATCAAGGAGGTGCAGGAGAACGGGAAAAGACCCAGAATTGGGAACGCAAGTTGAAACTTGATACCATCAGAACGTTTGTAAGGTGGTGCGCAAACACTTCTGATTCCGAATCTTCAGTTAGAAAGTGAGCATGTGGAAATGAAACAAAGAATCGGAAACTTGCGCGACAGAGAAGATTCCGTGCAAATCCAACGTGTCAATGATGGCCAGGCTGCAGGTGGCGCGTGAGTTCAAGCGAGCCCAGACAATGTTCTGGGAGTCGCGGTCGCATGTGCTATGGTGCGAGTCCGGTCAGTTACCAAGCCAAGGTCAAGCATACAATAACTTAGGGCGACCGCTGGCAGGACGAGCTGAACAACTGTAGATCTTGACAGCTTTACCAATCAGTTTCATTTCCCGATTCACCTTAGTTGGTTACCACGCATGGAGAACGTGCAGCGGATGTCGGCCCCCGGTTGGGAACCATCGGGCCAACTTGGTACTTCGTGTCCACTTACCGGTTACCTCCGAGTCGTTTGCGCCGCTTTCTTTCTTGCGTCTTCCTGTTCCTGTTTCTGTTTCTGTTTAGCGCCCGCGGTTCAATAATACAGAGCAGTGAATGAGCACGACAGGACACTCTGCTGGCACTGCTACTGGTGCATGACATCAATCTTCACCTATGCCTATGACGGGCTTCGGCGTGTGTCGACATCCCTCTCTTCTCCGGGATGGCAAGCCGTCGTCGCTCAAAGTGTGTGGGCTGCTGATTGTCTTGTCCGACTTTGGTGTTTGACGTCTTGCTCGTTTTGTCCAACCGCCCCGGCACAAAAAACACTAAACACTGATATAATCGGGCTCGTCACTGGCAACATGGCAGTAAGTACAGGTCTTTTTATATATAATCAATTTTTGTTCCAACAGGTTATGGGTTGGCTTGAGCGTCGTGGTTTTGCAGAGTCGGCAGATCATATTCTTCGGACAAAGGTCTGTGCCCTTTCAATCCAGACATCGATTCACGGTATTATTTTGACTCTGTCTCTGGGAAGAACATAGAGAGATCAAACTGTTCATATGACACATGTCAACGCGTGTTGCGGACACTTTCAGACCCAAAAGAAAATTACCTGATGATATATCAAACAAGACTGGTCTGTGCTAGCAGACTAAGACTGTGCAAGGCTCGCATCCTCTGCATTCACCAAAGTGCATTCAGTAAACCTACTGGGGGAGTAGCAACTCACCATCCACCCCCAGCGTATCACTCTCCCCAGCTTTTCGACACATGCCATCACCTTCCGCTCGAGATCTGTGCGCGAGCCCGAGTTGTACCTGACGAGATCCGCGTATGCGACTTTTGAGATGATCAAAGCTCACAATTGAGTCGGGAAGATGCATCAGCGCGTGTAGACTTATCCCGGGCTATGAGACGTTGAAGTTGGAGTTCCGGAAAACTAGAGGGGACGAGAGGTTGCCCGTGTGAGCCAACGCGCGACGA
>JBBPOL010000670.1:0-11115 GCA_038091435.1 Leccinum variabile | reverse complement strand
ATAGTCATTGCGGTATCGTCGCCTCACCGCAAGGAAGCTTTCGTGGCATGCGAGCGCATACTGGAGGACGTGAAGGACAAGGCACAGATCTGGAAGAGGGAGTACTATGAAGGAATGAAGGATGAAGAGGCGGAATGGAAAGCAAATAATTGTTGATCGGGAGGGGAAGATGTGTTGTTTGGAGAGTAACGCTGGCCATGAGGCATCACCTGATCAATTTATTCCACTTTCCACTTTGCGTTCACGTCATCGCCGTCGGGGCTAACGACGAGCTCTACCGACCACAACAGTAGGGTGAACATGACATTTGCCCAACGCCACCACACTTGGGATGCAGGGTCCAAGACTGGAGACGTTTCGAAACATTAGCCTCGGAATACTGTAAAGAGCGAATGAGGGACGCACGCAGCAAATGTGAGTACACCATGACAAATATTAGCTGGCGGTATGTCAGCAGGAAACGTGTCAACGTCGATGTCTACCGGGTATATCAACAGTCAGCTGTGTACGGATGCGAGATTTCAGGGCTCATACAGGTCTTCCATCCCAGCCATCAATTGCCGAGTCTTCAGACTCCCATGCATCTGCACCGATCGTAGGAAGTATACGAGAGGCAAATTGAAGAATGGCCAGTCGGTAAAATAGCGCAATGAGTACTGGCTTTGGGAGGGTATTCGCAATGAAATTGACAAGCGTTTGAAGATGGGGAAGGATATTGGATAAAAGGGGTGCACTGTAGGGGTTGTTGAATTACGGTGTACGTGGGCGCGAGAAACGTGACATACTATGAAGATGCCGGATCCGAGAACGATGTCTGATCGAAGCCACATAACCAGATATTATAGGCCAGGAACAAAGAGAGCATTGATGATTCTATAATGTTTGTCCGGCCAAGGCGGAAACCGATCACCGTCAAGAAGAGGAACGCGGTCAATGCTACACCCAACAGGGTAGAAGACAGTGGCGAGGTGGCTGCAGCTGGATATGCCTGGGTGACCGGAGTGAGTGAAGGTAACAGGAGGCAGACAGACGACCAACCACGACTATCCACCAGGCTGCAACTACATATGCTGCCGCCGATGCAATAAGGATGCCAAACTGATAACCTTCTGCCTCATTTGCGAGCTCTTTTCCAACCTGACCGACTTTCTGCGCGAAGAGCAGGCTAGAGAGACCCTCCATGGCCACGTAAATCGGTCCAGAGAATGTTAGGAATTTCCCCCACCAAGCGACTGCGGTGGCCAGTGCTGGGTGGACAGACTGGGAGAAGGCATTGAAGGACACCAGCAGGAGGAAAGAATGCATGGGAACCTGCATGACCGAGAGTAGCTGGGAACCCCAGAGAAGGATGAGTGTGCCATGAATAAACCCATGCGCGGAAAGAAGAAGCGACAGCAGAAGGAAGGCAGGGGTGGAGAGCGTTGCAAGGGTCAAAGGAAGATAAAGTAGTATCTGCAGCACGGTGGACAACCTCGAAGGACGGATGAGGTCGGGGACGGAGGACGGAGGAAATGCACGTACCTCGCCGTGTTGGACAACGCACTCCACAGTATCCAAGGACTCATCCCGCTCGTCGATGAGTTCCGGGCTCTCGTTCACTCACAGATCTGGCCACGCGCGTGTCGTTGGCGTTGTTGACGTTGCAACTCGCGTTCGAGTTGCCGTACCGAGTCACATGCTCACAACACAGCAACTTACGACAACAAAGCATAAACATAAAATAACTACACGACCTAAATCGACAGTTGTGATGCGGTATCTCTGGGCTGTGTGGGTTTCAGCGTGTTCCTCAGGCTCGGGCTGAGAAGACCCTTCGCAGCAGCAAATTCCGTTCCACGGTTAAGGGCAGCAGGGTCAGACGGTGAGACATAGAACCTGTCGACGATAGGTATCTGTAGAACGTTCATCTTCGGAGTGATCACGACCATGTTGTTGGTTCGTATTTCCATCCAGTCAGCTGGAGCAAACGTTGGGTTTGAATAATCATGTCAGCATTTATTTGCGCACCTTTCTCAAAGGTTAGCGGTTCGCTGGCAATCTAAGAAAGAGATTAGGAGACGTGAAACATGAAACGTAAATCATGGGAGCCAACCATGATGATGTTTTCTCGTTTGTCCGCTTTGGTCATTTTGTAGTGGCCGCCTTGCAAGTACTCGCTAAAGGTTGTGCCGGAGGAAAACCACTGCAAACGTGCTCAGGTCATATGAGGGATCACTCTAGAGACGTCCTTTACCAGTGAAGCAGCTTCATCTTGACGAGACGAGATATATCGGGTCGCAACGACACTCTCACCGTCGGTAACACAAAAATTCATCAGACTAGGCTGAGTATAGGTTTAGCATGGTGTGCATCGGTCGCGGGAAGACCATACTTCGGTTATTCCCGCAAGATTGGCGTAGTTGTTGAGAGCAGCAATGGTGTCCAACATCGCTCGTTGCAGTGTTTGATGAGTGAATGATTTTGCTTTCGCATCGGGCAGCTGAGAACAATCAGGGACTATTTGGGACTGGCTAGCTAGTAAAGGATACTCACCTTGGACAGAAACAAGGCAAATGCCCACTCCGAATCTACGATCGTTTAGCAAGCAGGTTCCCATGCCACAAGGATGAACAACGTACCAGTGTTTCCCTGCACTACATTAAATGTCTCATCCGATAGGCCTGCTTGTAATTTCCGTTTGATCAGATGGAATTCCGCTATCCCACCGTTATGCATGAACTAGGGGTTTTTTAACCACTATGAGTAGTGTTCTCGCGATCAGATCACGGTAACGCTCACCATGATGTTTCCGAAAACGAAGGGGTGGCAATTGTCCAGTGATAGGGAGCCCTCGGTCGTCGCTCTCACGTGGGCACTGGATACATCAGAGTCCGAGAAAGGTACATGTATCTTTAGTATCTACGCACAACACGAGGGGAGACTTGATCTTCTCTGCCAATCGTGTCAGATTGGCATTGTTCCAAGCCTGTTTTGGTGTCAGTCGAGATTCGAAGGCTTAGTGAACAAAGTTACTGGTGTCACAGAAGTGAATATGCAAGGTTGGCTTCCAAGTTCTTCGTCATGGACGGTGTCATACCAGCCTGCAACAGGAACACTGAGCGGGGTGTCACTGTGCAGTGATGACCGTGTCGAAACGCACCGACGCCGAAACCGTCTCCGTTTATGGGCCTCCGATGGTCCAAGCGTAGTCTCGAATCGAATGCTTGGTTTATGATAGAGTGGCAAGGGCGTGTCAACAGCTACGAATGTTCGGAGCTGTTCGGATGCGAGTTGCAACAAGGATGCTCACGTGCGACAATTGAACAGGCGACGTGCCCTTGTAAATCACGAATCGACACATGGATGAAAGATAAGTATCTCAAGACAGGAAGTGTTGGTCAAGAAACAAGAAATGAGAATGATGGCATTTTCGTGTCGTGTGTTGTAAATGTTGCACAACTATCATGCCAAATTACGTCTTGCTGCTGCACATCCGGAGATATCGGTAATTGGATTCCATGCGGATCTAAAAGTACAAGCTTTACACATATTCCGCCTTTCATCACCTGAATTCAGCAGGCCTCTGCGCAGGATCCCCACCCGCCTCATCATATACGAGTCCGGCCACGCGGAGGGCAAGATCTGTGCGATCAAATACGTCTTTAACACTTGGTCCAGAACAGATCTCTTACCGACTGCCTGGTCCGTCCCTCCTGCTTCCGCATATACCCTGACCACATCCTCCGTACCACTCGGTCGAACGAACGAACGACCACCCAACTTTTGCACAAGCTGATCGATTGTTGCTTGAAGACCGAGGGGTCGCACCAAGCGGCGCTCCGCATCCTCCGTGACAAAGGCATTCCTGTCTCCCACTTTGACTTTAACCAGTCGATTTGGAAGATCCGAGTACAACTTGTCCCATGCTTCCACAGTGTACGACATGCGGTAGAGGGCAGCCTCGACGAGGAGCATGTCAGAAAGTGCATCGCCAACAGTCTGGTTGATGACATCAATCACGTCTTTCAGACAATCGAGTGCGGTCGCTTGCGTAGCCGTAGTTGTTTCGTGTGAGGCAATCCTACGTTGAGCAGACGACGAGAACACGACAGTTCCATGGCCGTTGGCTTCAAAGTACACTCCAATGTCGTATCTTTCAGCCGCGGCGTGATGTAAATGCTTGACCCCAGTTGGCACACATGTCACAGGAAGCCTCTGCGTGGAGTTGGATTTCAAGCGGCTTCACTGCAACGTAGTCTCGTACCTCTGACAAGTATTTAGTGGAACTTCCGTTTGCGTACGCCGTCTGGACGACACCGACTTTGATCTTCTCTTTGGTATCTTCGAGACCAGCGTCCTTGACAAGTTTGACAATAAAGCTGGCCACCAACGTGGTGATCTTGTCCCCATCGAGCATGTGAAACTTTCCACCATCGTCCAAGTAGTAATAGATCAGGCGATCAGCATCACCATCCACACTACATCCGCGCTCCCCAGGTTTCAAGTGCGACGCAAGCGATGGTGGTAACTTTTGGTTAACCTTCACGTAGTCGGCACCGCAGTCCTGGTTAAGTTTGTCCGCATTCTCGATGGACGTGTTTTTCAACTCGAGAGTCAGAGACTTTCCAAGGAAGTCATTGAGCGTTTTCGCAGCAGGAGCACCAACGCCGTTTGCACAATCTACCAACAGGTGGGCCGAGGTATTTCTGCCTGCCTGTAGGATAAGTTAGCCATATCGGGTGCACATGATCAAGGGCAGAGACGGACGAGAAGTTTCTTAAAGGCACTGCTGAGCTTGACATAGTAACTTTCGATTAATTTGTTCACGTTCCACTCTTGCGTCGTGGTATTGATGGTGTCTACCAAGTAGTGCAGGATAGGCGTCGTAGTAATACCGGCATCCGTGGCGACGGCACCCATAGCAGCGAGGCCCTTACGGAGTGCTGAAACGAGCTTTGGACCAGACGCGCGCGTGTCGCGCGCATATACGACTTTGGCTGGTGTGTCCAGTGGTATTTGCTTGGATTGAACAAAGTTCCCGAGAATCGCGAGAAACGCATCGGGTGATGACGCGTTTGCGAAATCGGTGGCATGCGATTCCCAAGAGGTATCTAACATTTCACCGCGAGGGTCAACGAGCTTGACACCATTGTCCTGCGCGAGGGCTGAGATTGAGGAATATCAACACGGTCGAAAGAAGGATTAGACGTACTTCCGCTGGGTTGTGCGAAGCAGTGATCATCACGCCGATGATCTTACCATCGCACGACATGCTCCTCAAAGCAGCTAGAATCCCAACCTTGAAGAGAACGGATTCGAGCGTGTTCCCCCTAGATTCCGTTTCAATGAGATCTAAGTGAGGAGATAGCTACCTTGCACATACAAGGTTCTGAAACCCGCTGTCCCATATGAAAACTTTTCACCTTTTCTTAACGGATATTCCTCCAATCCCCTTCTCAGCTCGCGTTCGAAATCAGGAAGTGCAGGCATTTGTAAGGTAAAGACGAACGATTGAATCTCTGAATCCGAGTCAGTAATCTATCGTTCACGTGATTTGCGAACCATACGCTGCGGCTGTGATGTAATCCAGGGTACGCCCAACTACGATGCCAGCCAAGTCAACTGCCCAGATACTACTAGAAAAGGCGGACAAGAAGGCCAACTCGTCTACAGGGTGGTTTTCTTCGTCGTCCACGAAATACGAGGAAGCTGGTGATCTCTATCAGCAGGCCGCCAATGCCTTCAAACTTGACAAACTGTTCAGAGATGCAGGTGATGCATTCGCCAGGGAAGCCGAGTGCAGAGAAAAGTGCAAGGAAACGAACGATGCCGCAAACGCCTGGTGGAACGCCGCCAAGGCCTTCAAGCGAGGATACCCTGACTGTACATCTACCCTTACCCCTCACATGATTTTTGACACTGAATTCGCATCCGGCAGTGGCAATCCAAGCTCTGTCCCAGACAATCACCCATTTGACAAGCGCTGGTCGATTTCGACAAGCTGCGGATAGAGAGAAGGAGATAGGACAAATATATCAGCACGAGCTCCACAACATTCAGAGAGCTTGCGAGAGCCTTGAGCGAGCAGGGGACTGGTACTCTCAAGAGGATGCCACTGCGTTCGTAATCTCGTGTTTGAAATGAACATGTGCTGATGGATTGCAGTACCGCGAATGCATGCTACAAAGAGGCTGCGGACCTCCACGCTGAACTAGAGGATTATCCCCAAGCCATTCAGCGCTATGAGCAGGTCGCGGACCAGTCGCTCACATCTGCTATCACGAAGTTCAGCGTCAAGGAATACTGGCTAAAGGCGTCTCTCTGCGCGTTGGCTATGAAGGTGAGCCTGACTCACACAGCTGAGTTGTTTAACCAACGCCGTTTAGGACTCTGTCACTGCCAAACGAAACATACAAAAGTACATGTCACAGGACCCTACATTTGCATCTACACGGGAGTGCAAATTCGTCAACGCAATCATCGACGCTATCCAGTCCGACGATCAACAGGCGTTCACAGGGTGTGTTGTTGAATTTGACAAAGTCAGCAAGCTGGATAGTTGGAAGACGACGATCCTGCTCAAGATAAAGAATACTATCGAGGGGGAACCCACCATTCTCTAAGCCGTAGAACTTGGACGCTGTGGATGGAATTGACCATATTACTGTCACATATTAGTAGTTTGAATCCAAGTCGGAACCAATCTTTTTAATCAAGCTTTCAGCGCGCGACCATCCCCGACTCCCACGTACATGGCCCTCTTTCAGGACATTCATTCGCGCTGGACATGTATTCTATGATGGTAATGCTGTCTAAATTTGTGATCAAAATATGTTTCACGTCTCTTACTTTGCAGGAGTTTGAGAACAAATTGTACACCCACTGTTCTGAAGCTGTCTTCAGAGTCCAGACGTACTTCCGAAAATACCAATCTCTTTCGTCTAACTCGATGTGGAGCGCTGGTTTTCTAGTGTATGAAAAGCCTATCTATCGGCTCGATGCGTCTCAGATAGAGCGGAGTCGGCAGGATAACGGTCTGCTGACTCAAGATGTCTTGTGCATTTATAATCCTCAAGACTAATGCCTTCACAGGGGTGCCGCCCAATCGATTACCTTCAACACGATGGGCCCTATCAACGGATGGCACAAAGGCGAACGTGCTATTCAGCGCAAGATGGGCTACGCCGACGCCATGACGCAGGCGTGGACGTGGATCGAGCCCGAGATGGCCGAAGAGCACCAAACATTCTACACCTCCCGCCTACCGTTCATCCCGGTCACGACGCTCGACGACAGACATCGCCCGTGGTCGTCTGTCCTCGCTGGGCCAGATGGCAGACCTGGATTCGCAACAAGCAAACATCTGGGCGAGCTCACACTCAACGCACACTTGTGGGAGGGGGATCCATTCCCTCAGAATGTCGCATCAGAGTCACCAAAGTCACGGTCGACGACGAGTCAGAGTGAGCCTGTGCTAATCGCAGGCATCGGCGTCGAGTTTTCGACTCGGCGACGGAACAAGTTTGCTGGATACATCGAGAGCATGGAGAACGAGGGACCCATCATCCACATACAATCTGCCGTGAACGAGGCCATCGGGTACGTTTCACTGGTGTTTTCGAGCCATTCGCAAGCTCAATGTTCGCCGTGTGATGGCGCATACATGATAGAAATTGCCCAAAGTACATCAACGTGCGAGACCTTGTGCCATTCCCAGACACACAGCCGCGTGTCGTCTATCGGCGTCTTGAATTGTCTCCTGATGAGCGGTTACCGGATGACGTCATATCTTTCATCCACGAGTCCGACACGCTTTTCCTGGGGACCTACTACGAGGCAGGGGAAGACGGGGAACGTTTTCCCTCTCATGTTGGTATGAACCAGCGTGCTGGTAAACCTGGCTTCGCTCGTGTTCGTCCTAGCGACGGTCGGACGCTCGTGATCCCAGATTACTCCGGTATGTCGGCCATCCGGTATTCTTAGACAAATGCTCACTCGTCGTCGTTGAAGGTAATCGGTTGTTGTCGTCCCTCGGAAATATCGAGGCCACCCCGCTTGCTGGGGTGACATTTGTTTCGTTTATGACTGGCGCTGTCCTCTACCTCACAGGCGAGGCACATAATCTTCTTGGACCTGACGCGCAGCGACTCATGCCTCGCATCAATGCATTGACAACAATCCACATAACTGGCTATATCTTTGTTGAAGACGCCCTGCCCGTCCGCCAGAGATCAGGCACGCAAGTCCAACGGAGTCCGTACTCCCCACCCATCCGCCTCCTCGCAGAAGAGACGACATCAACATACTTCGTCGACGATCTCCAGGAAAAACCCAAGGTGACACTGGTGCGCATAGAGATGCATGCGCACGACGTTGCGACATTCATGTTCGAGTCGCCCACGCATGTCGACATTGTGCCAGGACAGGCGGCCGTTCTGGACTTCAAATCGTTCGTTGGCGCGCTGACCTATCAGCACATGGCGCCTACGAATCCGACGAGTGTCAACGACGACCGGATACGCACGTGGACTGTATCCGGGTCGAGTCGATGGGCTTCTGGTGGTTCGTCATCTTCTGCTGAAAGCACGGACGCCGGCCCTGTCTCCTTTGCACTCACCATGCGACACAAACCAGGAGGGGCGGTGACCAGTGCTCTCTTCGCAGTCGCACAAAAGCTTTCCGAGCTTCGCCCAGAACTTCTAGAGGACACGCGGTCGTTGCAACTCAGCGTGCCTCTCGTCGGCATTACCGGAGACTTCACGTTGCCCACGAACGTGTCTTCCGTCGAAGGTCCGACCGCACAGCCAACCACGGGTCCCACGCGCGATGATGGAACCGGGACTGGGAGGCGGAAGTGGCTGTGGATTGCGGGTGGGATCGGGGTGACGCCGTTCCTTGCCATGTTGGCCGGAATGCGGAAAAATATCTTGAAGAAGGGAAAAGGAGCGGACGATGCGGACGACATCGTCCTCGTTCTGTCCACGCGCGAGCCTGACGTGCTGCTGCCGCTTCTTCTGCGCACCTTGGAATGCACGGACGAACATGACTGTCAAGAAGGACAAGATCATCGAAGTACGCTTTCGATCCACGTCTTCAATTCTCGGTCGCCTGCATCTTCGTCGTCTTCGTGGGTGGATGGAGCGCACGATCGGACGACGGAGCTAGACGTCGAGGTGACCGAGCACGCAGGGCGACTGACTGAGGGTGCGTTGCGTGATTTGGACATTGCAGACACGCGAGAACGACAGGTGTACTTGTGTGGACCGGAGGGCTTTGAGCGAACCGTGCTGTCCGCGTTGAAAGAGATCATGGGAGTAGATTCGCGGGACGTCCGACGGGAGCAATTTGCTTATTGATGTCCGGGTATGCATTTGATTTTTGAAGTATGCGATTTATTCTAGCGGCGTCAGCTGGGAATAGTATGTACTAGTCTGATTACTATGACCTTCTTGTGAGGAAGTCTATCATGTGGATCTGTTTTTGGTCCAAAGATCTCAGATTCAGTATTTGGAAGTTAAAATTTAATTTTAATAAAATTGGAAAATAAACTGATCCTAACATTATTGTTAATTTATTATCAGGTTTTAAGACTATACTAGTAGTCAGACCCTCAACATAAATACAGCCAGACCTTTGATTGTTTTCATTTGCCTTTAGCAACATTGCAGTCTGATTCAATGATGTTATCTTCAAGAAGGAATGAGTCTAATTATAATCTGATTACTAGAGCCAATTCGCACAGGCCATGTATCCTGTCATGTGTGGGTATGTCTGAGTCTGAGTCACAGGCCCAGGGGTACTATGACTCCAAGTCAAAACCCTCCTCTACAGGAGTCGGGGATATATCTGTTCCGCTTGGCAATGTCATAAGTGACATTACATAATCAAGGACTCCTACTAGTAACTACAACAAAAAATAATATATACCATTGTGCATTCCAATAGTAGGGTTCCAACTCTGACCGTCAGAATTGGAACCAAGGTTGGAACACTACTGCCCAACTTTCCTCTTCATGATCATTATGTCAAGTGGTTCTCACAAGAGGCATTGCCCGATGCTACATGTATAAACATTCCATTAGTATAAAATTCAAAATTTATTAATCTATAGACAAGCAGCTTGGGATAGCCTTGCACAATCTTTCATACCTAACTGCTGTGTGATATTGTGACACAGACCTTGTGTTACGCCTTCACATGAGCTGTTCTGGACATGCCAGTGGTCTACCTCACATTTGACGGACACCAAGAACCAGGGAGCCCTCGATTTCTCACCCATGATACAATATATTTAAATACTTATTTAAATATTTTATGTATTTTCCAAATGTAGATATATCTGTGGTTTTTAAACTATCACACTATGTTACAGGCTAAATGCCTGATTTGGTGACTGGTTGGTCTCTCAACTTGATAAAAACAGTACAGGAAATGGGTCCAATTAACATTGTTACAGGCTGTTACATGGTGTAATACTAGTTTATCTAATACTAACATGTCACAATAAGACACAGCATTCACCAGTAAAAATTATGCAATACTACTGTCCCATGTTGTTTAATATTTATGGATTAGAAAAATTTGTACTAATTAGATTCTGTTACTACTAGCATGTTCTTATGTGTAGGCATCTGACAATGCCTCTTGTGTCTGGCTATGCAAGTTAATAATATAATGCAACTAGGGGATCCAACTCAAACACCAGTTACACCACCATGACTGAGAGCCTGGGTGGATCTAAAAATGGTGATTGTAGTACTCTCTTCAAGTTATATCAAGCACATGGGTTACTGACACTCCATACTTAGCAGTGACAGGGCTAATCAACAGCATTGGGCAAGCCCAAAGTACTAGTAGCTGGCAGCACTGGAGTTCTTCAATGGATAAGTTTTAATTTAACTTCATCATGAAGAAGTTATTACCCAGGCTAACTACATATAAACCTCAGCAGGGCACGTTAGTAGGCCTTGTCAGTGCCATGTTAGGCAACAATCAAATGCAAATATTGCAAAGTGATAGAATTGACAGGCTGGTTGACATCATAGAAACTCAGAGGTGAAATATTGATGCCATGGAGACCCAGAGCCTGAGGTGGGCCAGGTGGCTCAATCTCATGGAGACTCAGAGGCGGCTCAA
>JBBPOL010000669.1:0-11123 GCA_038091435.1 Leccinum variabile | reverse complement strand
ATAGGCACATGGTAGAACGTGGCATCGGCATGCCATTCGGAGGAAGGAACACTCAGGTCGTGATGCGGCGGGGTGCGTGTTGGCTGGGATGTCTAATATTGACATCATGGCATGTACTAGGAAGACGCTCAGGGCAATATTTAAGGACGTTCGGTCATTGAAACTGCTAAACTGAGCGATGAGATTAGCAACATGGCTCTGACGACGACGACGACCAGTTACGGGCATCTATATGTATGTAATATGAGAGCCTGAGGGTCTCGAGAACAACAGGAACGGAGATATTTAAGCTGTGCGCCCCTGCCATGCGCCCCTGCCATGTGTGATTCAGGCAGTTTCACAGACGTGTCCGTGTTGGTTGAGAACGGCTGGCAGCCTAAGGCCGCCACCGGCCACATTCAGGCACCAGCCATGAAGTTCATAATACGGCTCATCGCCGCATCAAAGCCAGCCGCATTGTTTACCCAGATATACACAGCTGTGAGTCTCAACGGTGTAATGAATTTATAGGTTCAACTTCGCAAGCGCTCGGTGACCCTTGTCAAAGCCAACTGAATTTCACGTTCAACGACTCCGCTCGAAAAGCCGTATTTAAGAGACGGCTTGTCGGTTGGTCGGCCGTTCGGTTTCTATTTTCCGCGTGTATGATGTGCGTATTCCGTTATTCCCTTGCATGTCTCCCTCTGTTCTTCTCTTGCCAGCGGATACTAACGACCAGGCACTTTTTTAGTGGTGGCAGTTCTCAGTTTTTCACTCCTCATGCATAGATGCCTCACGATCGACGAAATCTTGACGATAATTTTTCAGCATGCATTTATTATTTTGAAGCCTGAACCCAAGTCACGAGAGTTCCGTGACCGTCGCACCCTTGCGAGGCTTGCAAGGACCTGTCGCTACTTCCTCGAGCCTGCTCTCAATGTGCTCTACTACGAGATTAATGACCTGCTATGGCTCATCAAGTGTATGCCGGATGATCTATGGGTGGTCAGCGGGAAGCAGCTGGTAAGCATCAAAGCGAATCACACAGTGTGCAATCTGACACTTAAAGACGTTTTCAGTCTTTCAGACGTGCAATTCAAACGTCAGACTGGGATATTTTTCTCCGTTATTCCCGCCGTGTACGAAGCCTAGAATTTGATCGGCAATGTCTTGACACCACCGACGTGGGCGTTTACGAGGCGCTCGCGTGCCCACCGTCTCCCGTGGTCATGTTCCCGAGATTGTTACATTTCCGATGCGGGGAATCCCGGAAGGAGGCCATTCCATTCCTGATGCATCTTCTCCGAACGACGGTGGTTCATGTCGATATCGATAATTTGATGTCAAACCCCCTCACCTTCAACATTCTACCCTTGTTGCCAGACCGATGCCCACGTATCAAGCAGATCATGGCTTTCCGCCACTTCGTGTTCCAAAGGGGCGATCGGGCCCTCGAAACGTTCTCAAATGTCCTCTGTCACCTCCCGGAGCTCCAAACTTTGCGTTGCGCGGAGCTACCCGACGAAAGCGTCTTACACCTCTCTCAATTATCAAACCTGAGGATCCTCCGTATGGACCTGCGTTTAGTCTCCCTTGATCACATCGAGTCTGTATCCGGCCCCGTCAGATTCCCCGTTCTTCAAGAAGTTTTGTTGTCCTCGCCTAGCATGTCACACTCTCTCCGTTTCCTGAAATTCATTCAGTCCACGTCAGTTGATACAATCAATCTCAACATCGACGACGAAACTTGTGCTTCTGATTATAATGCCATTTTCACGGAGTGGGCCTGCAATCCTGCATACCACAATTTATCGGTGATCGATATCTCCGAGATGCAGGTCTGGAGAGACTACGACGACAAACACATCATCGATATTGCCACTCTTCGCCCCCTGTTTCGGCTTAAACGCCTCACGTCTTTGAAATTGGAAACCCTATGCACGTTCGACCTCGATAACGCCGCTATCAATGAAATTGCCATGGCCTGGCCACTGCTCGAAACGTTGGACCTCTCCATCCGCGAATGCGGATGGGAGATACCATCCAAGGTCACCCTCCCGGGATTGGTGCCGCTTCTGCGCAACTGTGCGAACCTCGCGCTTTTGGGCGTTGTCGTCGACGCGACGGTGTTGCCAGTCGACATGGAAACGACGGAGCGGCTGCCTGGTGGCGGGGTGCGGAACACCTGTTTGGAGTCGCTGTGGCTGGCCGATTCGAAAATCACGCGGCCGGCCCTCGTCGCGGCGTTCCTGTCTGCAGTTGCGCCCAACGTTGAACAAATAGTCTCGTGGAACACGCCATTGTTGAGTGGGAGGGATGGGAAGGACAAGTATCAGAAGAGATGGAAGGAGGTGGGGAGGTTGGTGCGTCAGTTTGCGCTAGTTCGGAAGCAGGAACGGACCTGGACCGCCGCCCGTTGGCAGAGATGTGGGTGTATGCTTAAGGCTGCGTGTGGAGGGTGCGATAGGCAGGCTGACAGCAAGGAGGTCGGAGACGAAACGGTCCAGGTCTACGATTCGGAGCCTGAGCCTTCGACGGACTCGGACGACGACGACGACTTTGACTATTGTTACATTGCGGAAGCTCCTTGATTTGACGTGCCATTATGATTTAGTTCGGTCTTGCACTCCCCCCCGTCCCTCCTCTCCCCGTCCCTCCCCTCCTCCCTTTCTTTTATGCTCTGGGTCGCCCCGCTTGGGACGTTTAGTCGTGTGGAAATTGAAAGTTGAATGCGCCGGCAGTGTACACTAAATTTGTATCAGTTTTTCCACTTTCACGAGGGCAACTTGCTGTTCTCCTGAGGCTGTTTCACACTTACAGTACAAGACTTGCAAATAACGGTCAGCGCTCACCCCAAGATGATATATATTTTTCGTCTAGCGAGCCAACGACACGGTCGGGAGTCGACCGGTCACCATTCCTAGTACATATATCTTGCTATTTCTATCTCACCATTTCTTATTGCTTGATCGACGTTACAAGTCTGAGTCTGAGGTTCTGACAGATGCGTGGCACTTCGTGCAGATACCAGCATAGCGATAGTTGGTAGTCGGGGCATATTATATGCTAACTTTGTAATAAGCGGGCTTCGAGCTTGAACCAGCCCAATCATTTTTCTTATTTTCCCAAAGTTATATTCAACCTGTCATTCGATCGATCGATCCGATGATCTTGTCAACATAAGCTCACAGGCCAGCTAGGTTACCACGGCGAAGTCGGATGACCGATACCCCCGATCCAGTGAGGGCGCTTTGTGTACGTTTCAGCACAGGAAGTGAACATATGGAGGACACAGGTTCAAGTTGTCCCTGTTGGTCTTCCGGTTCCCAACTTGCCCGGGCCGTTACTAAGTCAGTGAGAGTCGCCGTATATACTTGACTGTTCTTCTCGTGCATACCTGGATGGGCCATGGTTACTATTATGCAAGTAAGTACGTCCTGTAACTGATAACTGAGTAGTCGAGGAGAAAAGATCGCGTGTCAGACTGTCTCATTACATCTCGATGTGTATGATGACGATATGACTGAACGCTACAATTTAATACTATTGTGCTTCGGAGTAGCATGTTGTGGTTCTAAGCGCAGAGAACATACTATGATTGCTACCAATTCTCAGTCCGTCAAGTAGAACGCAGCTGTTTCAAGTGGCCCACAATTGTCGCCAGCATCTATGTATATTGACATTCATCATATATCATACATCTTCCCATGCAGATTAGGTTACAAACAGAGAACTCTCAAACCATTATGCACCCCACAATGATAGTCCACAAAACACATCCTCAAACACCGTCTCGTACAAACTGAATCTCCGAGGGTATAATGTCGATCCCATACCTGAATCAGACGTGGAGAAAAAAAAGAAAGAAAGAGAAACGTCCAAAAGCGGGCTTCTTGTAGTCTATGCAAGGTCGGACGGTGTGCGCCCGCCCTTTCTATAAAATTGGGGTAACTTTATGCATACCCAAACGTCTCGACGTGCAACGTCACGCTCGGCCCCCCGCTCATTACGCTGCCCCATTCTGACACTGGGAATCTCAGCCCATGCCGCACAGACCTCGTCAAACTCTGCGGCCCGCACACTATGACGTGCGTCGAGAAAGACAACGGTAAGCCAAAGCTCTATAGAAGGAAGCAGAATCCGGGTACCCACCTGTAACAGACAGCCTCCCCGTTGCTGTGCTCACCTCCCCCCTCAAAATCGCCTTTATATCCGGCCGCCCATTCTCCATCCGCACTGATGGCGGTGCGAATGACTCGAACGTCGAGCCATCCTTGTCCAGCGACTGGTCCGGAGCCAGAGCAGATTCGGACAAACCTAAGCCAACCCCAGCCATGCTCAATGGAACTGCTACGCTTCCTGCTCCTGCTCCGACACCACCCCGGGTAACAAAGATCCGAACGGACACATCCAACCAAGCCGGTGTATGTGCGCTCGCTCTCGAAAGTGCCTCCGAGATCCACTGGACTTGAGCTGAGGAGGGACCGAACCGTCAGCGCGCGCAGCTCGAAACAATCACGAAGATACTCACCCGCGTCACGAATTGCCCAGATAAACACCACTCTGCGACACCGACCAACCCGCTTTCGCGCTGCTCTGAAAAGCCATATTAGGCACCGAATCCAAAGAAAGACCTCGCCCAAACAGACTCACTGGATCACGCTCAAAAAGAGCGGCAACGTGCAAGTGACACCTGTCCCTCCTGCAAGCACGGGATGACTCAGTTCCTTTTGCTCCTACTTCGTCGCAAAGAGAGCAGAAACTCACCGGCAACAAATATCGACGTATCGTACGCCACCACGTCAGGCGAAGATCCGTACGGGCCCTCAATGAACACTTTGACGCTCTCGTTCCGTGTCGCGACCTGCCCCAGCCGCTTCGTGAACCCACCTCGTACGTTGATGAGGAAGACAATCTCCTTCCATTGTTCAGCTTCGGAGCGTGATCTGATGTCACTTTCGCTTGCGCCAGGTTGGAATAGCTCAGAGTCAATGCTGCAGATTGAAAATGGATGGGCCTCGAACGGAAACGTTGAGACAGAGGGCATGGTGAGATACGCAGCCTGGCCCGGTGACCACTGGAAATGCGGTCTACGCACGGTCACCCGGACCAGGTCGCCCGACAGCAGTTCTGTGGTTGCATCTTGCATCCTTCGTCGACCGAGGCAGTTGAACACCACGACTCGAGTGAGACGTAAGAAACGATCGAGGGCCCAGAACATGAAGGATGGCCATATCCAGTATGAATAACTGATTTGTGTTCGTCAACGTCGGATGGTGAAGCAGGGGATGTTGCCTACCTGGTTTCCTTTGTATGATAGTACGCTCCTACTAGGAAAATCCTAACGAACGTGAGACAGCAATGATGATTCGGCGATGAATTTCACTTACAACACCATGATAAAATGGATGTAAAAGAAAACCTCATAGACCCTGCTGCGAATGAAACGTAGAGACACGATGAACAGGATGGCAAGCGCCGAGAGCGCCGTCAAACCAAGGCGGATCCATGTGAATTTATAATATGAGTCAGAGAGGCTAGGGAGCCAGTCAGAAACACCTTTCTTCGGCGACTGCACGATCAACATTACCCTTGTATTATGTATATCTTGGCGCCCGCATGCATCAACAGCAGTCCAAAACATGACCTGGCTGCGACTCGGTGAATGTAATTCAACTATGGGTGTGTCAGTTGATATACCAAAGGATGCTAACGCAAAACTCAGACCTTGTCAAAACTGACGCCGGTGACGACTGCACCCGAGAGGAGCTCAGCGCTGTGTATAATTTAAAGCAAAGAGTTTGCACCCACGTGATACGACATTGTTCTTGGTCCCGAGGGCGGTGACGAGCGGGAACTGGCTCGCAGCGAGCAAGCCCGCGCGGTCAGACCAGCTGAGCAAATAGAGTTCCGACCCAAAGGACCCTTGATCTACGAGCAAGAAATGAATAAGAAAACGAATAACCTCATGAACACCAAAAGGTAGGATAACATTCAGATCATGAACTTACTGCCGGTAAAAGTCCAAGCGAGGAGGAAGGCGATGTATCCGAACGTGAGGACGAGCTCGGCCATAGTCAGATCATACGAGCCCAGCTCGAGCGTCCAACGGAAGGCAACGACGCGGAAGACGTTGACTGCGGCAAGTGGCAAGCGGGCGAGTGACCATCCGCCATTGTTGTCAGTGTGGCGTGCCAGTGGCGGGCGGCGGGCACACGCTTCGGAGGGTGTCGACTCTTCGTCGACCTCCTTACACTGTTGACGTTGCCCGAGCATTTTGGAATGCAGTACCGATCCCCATTGGAATACGCCGACGAGGACGATGAAGGAGATCAAGGTCAGCCACGCTGGCACTGGAAACGTATCGATGGATGATGGAGGTGGGGGCGGAGGCGACTCAGAGGATGTCATGATGAGGTAGTGACAATATTCAAGGAGGGGCTCGCAGGGGAAATATTAAGACAGCCTGCAGCAACTTGTGGGGACGTGACCGGAAAGGCATACCAGATCTCGAGGTTGATATATGATAAATGGAATACCATTTGGAATGGTAAATCGTAACAATGATTTCCTCTTCGGACGTTAACGAGGCGCGCCATCCGCAGCAGCCCGCAGTGCGGCAGTGCTTCATAAGCTTGGGCTTTGGGCGTGTTTGAAGAGACGGCGGTGATCATACAAGCCCCTGTGGATCCAGTCTCGAACTCGGACATAATCGCCGGCGACTCCTTGATGACGTTCTCCGATCATTGGAAAATGCAATGGAGCTATGCCAGTAAGGATGACTGCAACCGTACCTAGTAGTATCATGATGTAGTACTTCAAGTCAATGAGCTGACTAAGCGCTTGGCAGTGGATTTATATCGGGCTGCTCTGCAACCTTGGATGATCCCATATCTGTCCACTTGGGAACTATCCACGCCCCAAGTTGCTTGGGCCTTCAAATCAGTATGAATCCTGCAACGTGTGATTGTACCCACAGCAGGGCGAACACACGTTTGATGAATGCCCTCAATATATAAAAATTCATTCAAATGTAAGTAAACAAATTGTTTGAAAACTAAGTGCCTGCGCGGACAAAGCGTTACCCGAGCCCGGGCCCAGCGTCTCCTCCGCATGGAGACTCATTGACATCACTACCCTTGGTGACTCATCTCGCCGCTCAAACAGCAGGACTGACACCGAAATTCATATTCTTCCATGCTCAACTTTCTTATTTTGCATGCCGTGTCCACAGCTTCTTAGAATTTTAGGTCGTCGTTTCAGAGGCCCATCATCGTTGTCAGCGCCATGACGTAAATCGAGACCATCCGTAGTCGAATGACCAAGCTTCCAATGGACCACCGGAAATGGATGAAGTTTTGAAGGCTGTTTGCAATATCGTAGTGAGGCCGGCAAACACCTGAGAATCGAGATATTGCATATATGATCGCACGACGACAAAGGAGTTGCTATCAAAGGCAAACCCTCGATGGCAACATGACTACCAACTGTTCATGGAACGAGTCCGGTGTGGGTCCTAGAGGACTCGACGTATCTTGATCTGAATATCAGTGGCGTTGTTCAAATTATTCTCAATGCCACAGGTCCGGCATGTACTATCCTTCGGAGAGCTCCGTTTCAAACATGGATTGTGCGGCCCAGTGCGGGCGAAAACTGTTGCCGTTAATGAAATGGTCCCGTCACGGTCGGACAGCTGGTTGCCGGAATGTAATCACCGCTGTGTCCATCTCGGTGCGCGATTTTCTCCCCCTGGATAGCATTCATTTCTCGCCCAGATAAGATTGTAGTTCCACGAGGATCGAAAATCTTGATTACTGATAAGACCGGCTCGTGCGGAGGACATATCTCCATTTGACTTGCAAGTTGCAGTGCCGCGCACAACTGGTACTTGCAAGCTCTGGATGTGATTGCGTCCTTCAGAAAGATCTGGAGGAGACAATGTTGTTCCAGATGTGATCCAAGATTAGGGGATGCGATTATTGGATCATTATCCATCTGCCGCCACCTTGGCTACGGATTGATTGAGTTAAACTGCCTGTATCCATGTGCAAATTTAAGACAACTCCCACCTCGAGGTGCGAACATGATGATGGGCCATGATGCACCGCAGCACCGGTCCTTCGATCGAAAGTTCGAAACGCAGCAGAAGCCTTGGCATGCTGCGCTTGAGTAGCCCCGACGCATATAGACACTGCCATGGCATATTGGGTGATTCCGACGGATGTGTGCAGGCTGGCAGGCCGAGGGAAAGGCACTACCTCCAGCAAATGGTTGGTTCTGGTACCTGGCCCTATCGTGCACCACAGAATGGATGAAACATGTTGGTGATCAATACGCAATTGGTGACGTATCTCCATTCTCTGCTACGAATCTACGATCAATGAAACTTTCCACCAAGTAGTAACTTGGGTCCGTCGACGTCGGGTAACTCGGATACTACTTGAATCGGCTGACGCCGACAGTCGTTCCCACACTTTTGTCCGCTCGCGCATTTCAAAGTGCTTCAAGTTATTAGTGCCGCTATATCTGAAGCTCCTCGCCCGCCGGGGCGGCGTCCTCAGAATGCAAGGAAACAATCGGTGAATATAGCCCACGAAAAAAAAAAAAAGATCTTTACCACTGAATTCCATTGACAGTTGGAGTAGTTCAAAGAGCGACTGTCAGAAACAGGACCATAACTTGAAATAGAATCACCTCGGTGCTTAGGATGCCAAGCGACTGTGTAAAGAACATGCCCAAGTCGAATGTAGATGGTAATCAGGTGGACAACAGGATATCATCACGCGGAGTCGCGGATAGGCGTGACAAGGCCTCGTGTATGTGCTCAGACAAGAGTGTCAAAGTGTCGCATTGGCAGTACTTGAAGCAAACGGATCCACGTGTCGAAGGTGGACGATTGGGTCATGCTTTTTCTGTCTCGGGAGCAAGGGGGAAGAATGCATCTAGTTGTCGGCACACCACAAAAAAAAATTCAAGTACGTGTGGCGGAATCTTGTGATCTGAGCGACCCCTTTGAAACTTCCATTTGGGTGAGTCACACATACGATCACTGCCTAGTAATAGGATTGCTCATAAGTACGTCACAACTGTCTTCAGATAGCACAGAAAATACTGAAGTGGGTTTTCCACTCACCTTGATCAGCGGCGTTGGTCCGAGTCGCAGTCAGCGATGCACGCATACCTTACTTGACAGCCATACCGAAACACTCGGGGCCTTACGAACAGCAGACAACGCCAGAGTTTTCCCATGGCCGCCACAACAAGCCAGGCATGCATGTCTCTATCATGGACAACCGTTAGACATTTTGTTTTTCAGTACCTGAGGTCTCCGCAAAGTATGCAGTGGGTACTAGACCGCCGAGAACTTTTTGTGCCCAGTGCTCGATCGTGACCCTCAGCCACCGTCGTTCAGGGATGAAGTGGCATGGGTGAAAATTTTGATCCCAAGTATTTCAGAAACAAGTTCAAGCCTGAAAACATGCACAGGGATCAACTGTAAGAAAGTAACTTACATTAAACAACTAAGCCAGAACCGTTACGGATGTGTATGACCTTTTCAGGAGAGTAAAAGGCTCTTGGGACCATTAGCCCGGGTTATTCGGGCAAGACATGCCAATGTCATGTGATAGGATCAGTTTCATAGATATATTTGGCTTTGCGAGGGTCGTGCGTAGTCTGGTGACCACTGACCGGTCAATGTCGATCTGGTAAATGATTTGGTTCGACTTTGGCAGCCTGAGGGAGCGCGGATTCGCACGGTCAGGCCGTTTTCAATTTCACCTCATAGACGGGCTGGTTCCGGCAGTTTCATGTCATATTCACATTCCACGCCAGACTCTACATGGGGAAACGCATTATGTAGTTGAAGACGATCGCCCATTCTGACGCGCGAGTACGTTTAACAAGGACAGTCATATACTTTCACCGACGACCCGTCTTTGCATCGTCCGCGTCGCGCGTGACCATCGTGTGTGGAGCGCCGTAATCCTCCTCAAGTCCATCCATGGTATCCGAGTCGTTCCGCACGTCGTGCACGTTTCAGGTTTGTCATTGTCGTTTGAGGGGTCTGATGAAGTGTTTTCCCAGTATTGATCATCTTTTGTAGGAACGATCGGGCACGTTCAGCTGGCTGCGATCAAGCACAACGGACAAGTCGTCGCGCGTTTTAGGGCGATGGCGAAGACGCCAGGTGAGTCGTCCCATAGAGCGTAGAATGACGACGACGACGTTTGTCTTGCAGGGCAGTATTATGCTCAGGATTCTTACGAGCGGCACCTCGTTCAAAGCACGCGAGAGATCGAGTCGTTGCGGGAATGTCAGTTTTAAAATCGCGAGGTGATTTTTGAGGGATTGGTCTACGTGACTCACGAAACAGAACGTGTAGCTAATTCATTCGTGGTCTACCTTTTTCTTTTTCGTGCCATTTTTTACTAGTGCAAGGGCGGCCAGAAGGTTGGTGCGACGGATCGAGTGGCTCGATTTGCCCAGATGGATGAAGCAGTGAAACTCTGCCGGTATCCGAGCAGCCCTTGGGCCTTGGCTACATACTATCGGCGCATCCGTGTCTCTGATCGCCCTCATCGATGCCGCCATACCGCCCAATCGGCAGGCATCCCATCTACCAGATATGTTAGCGACTTCTCAGGTGGAAGATGCTTGTCCCTCTGGGCGATCATAAGACACGCCGAAATGAATCTCTTCCTGGCCTATCACAGTTTTCAAGGGGTCACCAAGTGGGAACTGGGCCTGCAGATCCGAGCTACGCTTGATATCTTCTTCCGCAGATGCTATGTAGCACACCGAGCCATCTGTCGGCGGCTCGATGAAGGCAATGGTCTGCTGATGCACGGAGACACAGTAAGCCACCCGTAGTTGAGAACACCTTCAGCTTGAGACGCTTCTCTAGTTTGGCGTGAAGAGGATCATGCAGAAATACGCATTCGTCGAATGTCAGTTCCTCAAGCGATAACAGCGCCACGAGTATGTTCCAATACTCTCTCCGTCCACGTTACAGTCTGAAAAATGGAGCTTGCGGGAGTTCTTCGTGGGCGACATTGTAGCAATATATATCTTTGCCGCGGCATGTAGGTCCGTCCCTACGATGGCGGAAGCGGCACCCCCTCACTGACTTGGCAAGTGCAACT
>JBBPOL010000668.1:0-11135 GCA_038091435.1 Leccinum variabile | reverse complement strand
CTGACCTCTCACTGTACAAGCAAGGTTTCTGCCATAGTAACCAAACCATGCTGCACCACGTTGGATTAGTCAACACAATAACAAACTCTGTGACACGTGACAAACCTACGTCTCTCTAGGCTACCATCACGCAATATTATCGTGAACACCTCTGCTACCATTCAAAACTATGCCTCCCAAGAAGGCAAAATCTGTCACAGAAGTGGAGAAAGAGGGAAGGAAGGAGAGACCAAAGGGAAAGAAAAAGGTGCGTGACATAGCACTCATACAAGGGTAATGACGACTAGAGGTAAAATTACCAGCAACAAGCAGGGGAAGGATTCCGGTTGGATCAAACCCAATCAAAGAGCAGTGGCCTTGATGCAAAGGCACAACAACAACTGGAATCAGAGACTTGCGTCCAAGGGGCATTAATCGGTTATGCAAGATACGATATCGTGGCCAATCCTCTTAAGTTTGGCACATGGAACCGCCGCCCAGAGGTTGATACAGAGGTCAAGAAGCTGACTGCTTCCTTCCTGAGAGAAGGATGCAACAGGTTCACCTTTAGAAACTTCATTCCAATAATCTTGAAGAGATCTTTTGTTGAGGATGGAACTTTCTCTTCAGATCCTCGACAGGGTGAGAAGCTCCCACTCCTGCAGCTGGCTTCTGGAGTTCCTGCTGGGCACCAGCTCCGGGGAGCTAGCGGTCAGCACAGAGCAGGCGCACTGCGCAAATGGATAGTGCACCAGAAGAACCAGCTATCCAAGATCAAACAGCAGGCTAAGCAAATTGAAAGGATGGATTCCGCCAAGCTGACAGATGAAGACATGGATACATACAACAAGAAGATCCGACCGGAGTTGGACGAGATGGAAGCAGCGCTAGCATTAGGAGGCCAGTGGGGTGTCGCGCTGTATGACCAAGGTGAGATATTGCAGAAGTCATTTTCAGTAAATACTATTGGTCCAAGTTTCACGCGCAATCCTGACAGAGTCAGGATTGCGCGTGAAACCACTATAGCGATTTTGTGTGCGCATTCCTGACATGGTCAGGAATGCGCACAAAACATCATGTTTATTTGTCTTTGGGAAGTCCATGGATCTGACGTTGTATAATAGAAAAACTGGAGAAGAAAGATATGTTTTATCTGTCACAAAATGAACGACAACATACCTTGCATGAAGGAGGCGTTGAGGGACTGACTCAAAAATATCTGGTTCTGATGGAAGAAAAGGATGTTAAGAAAAGGGAACCCTTCAACCCCAAAACCTGGAACACCATTGACCATAAACAGTATGAGCTACTGAATCAAGACTATGTGCAACTACTCATGGGCTCATTACTGGATGCTGGAGGGCATTATGTGCACGATGCCATGTTCAAGCTGAATACCTTTCATGATGAAATGTTTTCATCATATGGTGGAGTATGTATTCTACACCGTTCTTGATTGTAACATCTACTCAAATCCAACATTATAGATTCTGGCATATGTAATCATACACCAAGAGAAAAGAATGCGTATGTGCTTCAACACAATCGAATTTGGAGAAGCTGAATACAAGGACCTCAACCAACTCATGAGCGATGCTGAAACCATCAACAGTGGACGTGACAAACTCCGTTCCATTAAGAAAAGTCTTCTTGATGCCAAACCAACCATATCTGCCATCACCAAGGGTCATCGCGATGCTCTGGATTTGCGATTCCAAAACACATTCCCAGCTGAATCAATCCACTCCTATCATTTTGGCAGAGATGACTCTTTTGAATATGATCATGAGTTTCGCAAATATCGGGAAGGCATCCATGAAGACTTTCTCAAGGTGTACGCCAAAATGGATGAGGAAAAGGAGGGGTTGGAGCTGTCTGAGGGAGACTTGAAAGTGATGGAGCAGGCAGCATGGAAAGCCCGTTTACTACTCCATCCCAGCATGGAAAACTACCCTGAAGAATATGGGAGAATTCCATTCATGTCTAGATCCTTTTACATCATCCTAAAGCGGAACTTTCAACAGATACAGAACGCATTGAAAGAGGTGGGTAATCATTTCAATTCAGGTGCAATTCAGGTGCATATCTTGCATCAAAGTTCATGCTGTCATTTCTGCGCAATCCTGACCAGGTCAGAATTGCGCAGAACTGAACTTACACATTATCATTTTTGTCCCTGTCATTTTCCAACAAGTTATGGTTTTATGTGCATTAGTGTCATACTAATCACTGTTGTCATAGGTTTCATCATGGTGGTCTCCATTTATCCTCTATACATCATTCCACAACAAGGATTGGTTACCAGGTTCCCCAACAGCAGATATGATTCGAGCTATACTGGCTCTGCCTGTGGTGGATGATTTTCGTCGATCCAATATTGTTGCCAGTGTGAGTCCAAACTATTGTATCTCAGGCTGATACTTACAATTCATATTGTATGTACAGATTATGCATCTTGTTTTCTCAAATTATGGGGCATTTCTCCATCTGGAAAATCAACTGGCGCAAATTGATATCCCTAACCCTCCAGCAACTCAAAAGATCTTGAAGGAGTTGTTTGGAGAGAAACTCATACAAGAGACAGAACCTGGGACAAAGAGTGGTGCAAAGGGTAGAAAGGCAAAAGGAAAACAACCACAGAAGGATAGTGATGGTGAGGACGATGAAGAGCCTGAGCTTGCTGTGAGTGATGAAGATCAGAATGGCCAGAAGGGTCAAGACCATCCCAGTCCGGAAGAGAAGATCTTACAGAAGAGAGCTGCTAACCTTCAGAAGGAAGCACTGAAAGCTTACAACGTACTCAATGTATCCAAGAAGTCCCCTGGCAATGTACGAAAGGTCTTTGGTTCCACTTGGCAACGAACATCTGGTTATGACAGGGAAATCCCACCTGGGACATTCCGTGGTCAAAACCTTATCCCAGCACACACTCATGAGTGGGGGACTAGTGGCAGCTCCAAATCCAGGAACCTCCGTCTGTTGAGCCAGATTGCTATTTATGCTCAAGCAGTCATTGACTATTATCGCAAGCCTCTTTTCCTCGACACGTCTAGTGCTGCTTCCACCATCCGCCTCAAAATGGAGTCCATTGTTATAAACTACGTTGGAAATGAGTTCCCCAGACTCTCCCAGGCAACGCTCATTCCAGGAGAGGCAAAAATACGCCATCCATCTACTTCCCCATTCCAATGGCCAGACCAACTGGAGGCTCAAATCTGTAGTCTGAATACATCCTTCAGTGTCGAGGAACTTATGATGTCACTCAAACCAACTAGAGTGAAGGTTTCTCAAACACAGGAGGTCCAAAAGATCGTTGACTGCATTCAAGCTTGTCGTCTATCCTGGGATGATGATCTGTCACTGGCTAAAGAGCAAGACAGCCCACCTTTGCATGACGACATCATGACTTCCATGGTTAGCCTTATTGAGGTAAGTGTCAAATTCAAGGGAAACTTATTATTTCAATGTAACATATCATCTACTTTACAGGCTCTACAACTCAATGCCTACCGACAGCGTTTTCCAAGCCCTGATGTGACAATGGTTGAGGAGTTCAGAAAGCTGTCACAGAAGGAAAGGCTCACTGTCACATACCGGGACTCCACTTCACATAAGGGCATAAAAGCCAAGAAAACCAAGGTGTTGATGACTGCATTCACACTGCTCAGCCGTGAAGAAATTGAAGATCTTCTGGTCTCTGATGAAGATACAGATGAGACTGAGAGGATGGATGATGGAGAGGATGGAGATGGGACTGAGAATGGCGACGGTACTGAGAATGGCGATGGTACTGAGAATGGCGATGGTACTGAGAATGGCTCCAAGTTGAAAATGGATGACAGGCCCCAGGCGGTAGTGGAAGATGAAGTAAGTGGCCAAGATGGTAGAAGGCTGGGGAATCAGAAGGTGGTGCCAGAGATGACGCAGCCTTTGGACAATCCTTTGGCGGTGGAAGAGGACGTGGATATGGATATCTCTGACAAACAGCTGCCAGTGGATGAGGAGATGATAGACCTCACCTTGAACTCCCTTGCAAACTCTCAAGGCCCTGAACACGCTGGACCTTCCAAGCCAAAAGGATCTCCTGGCAACATGGGGAACGCTGGGAAGAAACGTAATATCTCTCATGATGGTACCAGAGGCATGTACAACTTCAAGCCTTTAAATGTGCATTTATCTCACATTCCCATTTCAGAAATCAAAGGTTTGAAGCCGAAACGCAAGCGATTAGATACAGAGATGGAGGATGAGCCGCCGGTCACACCCGCTGAAGGAGCCAATTACTTTTAAGCCCGAATGAGTATGCTTCAGTATATTAGGAAACACCGTTGTGCCAGTTGTAGTGCCAGATACCGTATCAACTGATGATGTGCGCTCCTGTCAGCATCACAAGAATTCCACTGCCATCTCCACGTGTCGACAAAGGAGACGCTCGCGAAATGCTCCATTCACAGCGACGACAAACTGAGGTGTATCGTATTTGCACGCAATGGCAATCTGAATAAATGGGGACCCAAGTTGTATCGGTCCGGTCCTCAGGCCTGAACTTCGGTTCGAATCTGACTTTCCTGAACTGAACGCTCAGCGGTCCGGTTCAAAGTTCGGTGACCTCGAACTTGCTCTCTCTCCCGCCCTCATCCACCCGCCTTCGTCTTCGCTGTCGCCCTCACTCGTGACGCACACGCACGCACCGTCACTCCGAGTTCTTTCGTCCGCTCCCGCCCTAAGTTACTCGCCATCGCTCTTGCTTTCCATGTTCCCACCTGCGCCCTCTTGTCCTCTCCGCCTCGTCCATCGTCGCTCCCCTCGATGCATTGAGGACTGCGACGCTGTGGCGACTGCCGAGTGTTCTCGCTCACTAGCCTGCCCTGGCCCTGGACGTGCGCACCCCCTCGTCCTCACTCTCCTCCCCCTTCGTCCTCGCTGTCGCTGGTGACGTGCGCACTCGTGTGCGCAAACGCACACACAAACAAGTGCACGCGTGCGCCCTCGTGCGTTCTCGCCCTCGCCCGAGTTCATGTGACCGTCCTTGACCTCCTTTCCAGCGTTGCACGGCAGCCATGCCATGTTGCGAAAGTACAAGAACGAACGATCAAACGTTGAATGAGGGGGCCGACAGGGCTGGCTTTTGGCTTTTGGCGCGTCAGGGAATTGGGGGGTGGGTGAGGTTCGCAAGCAATAGGCGGAAGAACACGAAACGCCAAAAGAACCTATTAGAATTTGATATATAAACGGGAAAGTGAGTAAGGGATGTTGCTGCTCACTGTATGTCCAGCGGAGACCTGCGACAGAATGGTATCACTCCACTCCTGCTGCTCCATAGCTTCAAGCTTGCTAGTTTCCAACGTTTGGACGAACTTCAAGGGGTGGAAAGTCCCTTGACCCAGACGTTCATGATCTTAGCTGCAATCGCGAGCGAACGGGCTGTAAATATTTGCTTCCGATATTTCAGCCTGTATGCGGGTATCCCTGGATCTCTCCACCAGGGGAAACGTCCCCGTATGGGCGCCGGAAGGGGTGTCCTTGTTGAGCAGCAGCTCACGACGCCTCGCCGACCTCTTCATGCACGTCTTCTTCGTCTTTTCAACCGCTGGCGCGCGGTCTTGAATGGCAATATGATGTTGCATCATTGCTTCTTTGAGTCTTCACAACTGAGCAAGTTGTGCAAGAGGGAGGGGTGAGAAGGAAAGGGAGGGGCATGTGAGTCATCACCACGTTGTCCCACCATCATGATCATTGTGCGTTATCTCTTGACTGTGCTCGACAATGGAGAGGTGGCCTGTGGAGTGAGTATCTTTGTCCCCTGCCACTGCTTGTTTTTCTGTTTCACCGGATTGGACGGCCCTTAATGCGGAGGAACGCCATGCCTCTCCAGTCTGGTGATGTGTCATCCCACTGTGCATTCAGTTCCCTGATGTCCAAGAACTCAGATGAGGCGGTTGAACCTCCTGCAGAGCTCAAAGAGCTCTGCATGTTTCAAGGTCTCGCTGCGAGGGGAAAGAGGAGGAGGGAGTCAGTCATCATGCAGACGTTCGTGGTCTTGACTGACCCAGCACTGACCAAGTCACCAGGGAATGGGAGGCCGGCGTGCTGGTTCAAGTTGATCTGCGCCGAGGGCTCGTCGGCGCCGGTCGTCGTCGTCTTCAAATTCTTGCTTGGTCGTTCCATCACGTTCTCGACGATCAGCTCGGAGCCAGCCAGTGAGCCTGAGGTCGGTTCGACTTGGAGTCGGGGGGTGGTTTCAGCGACCGAGGGATGTTCGGTGTGTTCGAGCTGGCACTGGATCCGGTGCGAGGTGATGCAGTGGAACGACTCCGACTCGGAGTCGTGGTCGGCCTGAACGAGGTGTCGAGGGGGGCAGAGGAGGTTGCAGAGCTTGAAGAAGCCCGAGCCGAAGTCGGGGAGGTGTCGCTCGTACACGTTGTAGCAGACGATCAACAGCACGAGCGGGAGGACGACGGACAACGCGGCGAGCACGTTCAGCGGAGTGGATATTCCGTTTGTCAACTCGGTGGATCGGTCGCCCGTCTGGGTTGCGTTGTTGAAGGGCCAGGGCGCGCGCGCTGAGCACTGGCGCTGTTGTCGTTGCCGATGCGATCGAAGGAGATCCCGACGAATCAGCGTGTCGGGTGGGCGCATCGGACGTGGACGAGGGCAGGAGGAGGTCCGAGGAGGGCACGAACGACGGCGGCAGCGGCTGTTCGAGCTGGGGATTCCGTCAGCGTTCGAACGACGACTATGGGGAAAGGAAGGCGGCGACGACACCGCCACCGATACGGTCACCGTCACTCACGCGCGTGGGAAGCGTGACAGCTGACCGTCTAGACACAGCTCGTGAGAGTATTTCCTTTTATATCGAAACTGGTATGAGATCTCATACCAGTTTCGATATAAAAGGCAATGGCAGATTTGTCATTTCATACTTAGCAGAAAAAATGTGGATGCGAGCAACTCGCACTGTTTGTAAACAACAGTCGTCCAAGCTCCCTGCAACAAGCGCGGAACGAGGATGACGACTAGCCGTCAGTCATCGGAGGAACATCAGTGAACACTGTGTTGGACGTGACCACTCACTGAATAGAAACACGGCACAGAGCACAATCGTTTCAGGCGTGACTACACTGAGAAATATCAGTGATGCACGCAAGTTGCATGGAAGCTACATACCCATCAACCTGTTTCATGTCATATCCATGTCACTTCCATGACTACAGCTACAGTGAACCGACCGCGTGATCAACCCGTCGTGAAGAGAAATTTCCTGGATAAGACCCACATTGTGAAATGCTCTTCATAACTCGTGGGGTTGTTGCCAACTAGGATGCCGGAAGTCTCAGGGTTCGTCAGTGACACGGTGGACAAATTGGGGAGGTTCACCTTGATCAAACAGACCCTCGATCATAAGTCAAGGGGGTGAGAACGCACGAGGGCCCACGCATGCACTTGTTGTGTGGGCGTTTGTGCACTCGGCGCGTGCCTGTGCGACGCAGCGTCGCCGTTGTGTGAGGGCGGGCGGGCGTACCTCCGTGTAAAGGTGCATTGCGGGTGAGGGTGGGCGAGCAAGTATATGTGCACACGTCGGTGTGCAGGGCCAGGGAAGGCTAGTGTCAAGTGAGCGAGAACGCGCGGCAGTCGCCATAGTGTCGCAGTCCTCAATGCGTCGAGGGGAGGGTGCAGGTGGGTACATCGAAAGCAAGGGCGGGAGAGGACGAAAGAATTCGGAGTGACGGTGCGTGCGTGTGTGTCACGAGTGAGGGCGACAGCGAGGACGAAGGCGGGTGGATGAGGGCGGAAGAGAGCAAGTGCGAGGCGACTCGGACGAGGCCTGCGAGGCAAACTGTTGCCTCTGAGTCGAAAAGGAGCTTTCGTGGGAGTCGCGGGTTGCACTATTCCCAGCATGTTAGCACTTTAGTTCAACCTCTTTCATTGCATCTCTAGCAGCTAAATACTAATGTTGGGAGCATCCGAGCCTTCGCTCTCTTAATGTGACTTCGTACAAGACGTCGTCACCTTCCGTGTAGAGATCACGCGATCACGTCCGGACTCTGGAACGCCATCCAAATTGATCCAATTCGTCGCACGTGAACGTGATGCGACCCTTAAATGAAGGAATCAAATTCGGACGAACGCACAGTCATTCAAGCAACGTACGCTCTCTTCATCAAAGTTTTGCTATCGCGCACGATTTAGCACTCGCATAGACCCGCACACCCAATCCGATCAACCTACCGTGGACTTCAAACACGCATCCGAGAGCTCGCCCTTGAGCCTCTTGAGTGTCTCCTTATCCTCCTTTCCCTTGAGCGCCAACCCCGCCCGCTTCCCATCGAGCAACATCTTATCCACGAGCCGCTTCTGTTCGGCGCTCAACCCGTCCCACGCGCCCGTCTTGCGCAGGTTCGCGCAGCGGTCACCTTGGCAGCGTACAGATATTCACGCATCGATTCTTGGTTCGCAAACTTGCGCGCTCCTCAGATTTCGTGGAGGCGCCCCGGAGGTCCTTGTCTGTCGAGATATTTTAGTAGAACGCGAGGGGCCCGGTTCGAGGGCGATGTCATGCTTGGCTTCGACGTTGGCGAGGGCGAGCTACGTCCATATTACACGGGTGGGAGAGTAAGGATTCGTCCGATGTACTCACAAACACCTGGAAAAGTGAGTCAGATGCTCAGACGGAGAACACCACAGAGACGAACCTCACGTTGACTACCTGATGGACAGCGTGGCCCCTTCGTCGGGGGCTGAAAAGATCCTTGCGAGAATCAACAAGCGGAAGTTATAGACGCCGCAGACGCTTCATCCGCAGAGGATGGGGATGATGGTCGGTCACGCGTCACGGACCACGGTGGGCAAAAGTTGGGTTGAGGACGTCGGCTTCCATCCCCCAAAGCCAGAGGCAAAGCGCGCCTCCTCCGCATCCTAATATTTGAAGCAGCACACCTGATACGGGCGATCCGCTGCGAACGGGTCATAGGGGAGCACTCCCTCCCACCCGCCACAATAACCTCCCGGTGATTGACAAAAATAAACCATCGTCTCCACATTGACAGATCCCTAGCACGCCTCCCACACCGACCCCTAGCACCAACCTGACTTTTCTGTACCTGGAACCCTGTCCTAACAAAAAACGACACCATCCCCCCGCATTGGGCTACTAGCCGGGTATCACGCTGCTGCGAAACCTGCAGCTTAGAGTCCCACACCCCCGTACCCCACGGGGAGTGCGTAAGAGCATTTCCTCGGACTAACAGTTTCCACTGTTGCCTTCAAGTTAGTGTATTGTGTAGGACTAGGCTAGCCAGTTGCTGCACAATGTATTTCGCTCGTCCAAAAAGAAAAGAAAAGAAAAGATTAATATCAAGGAGGGAAAAGGGTGTTACTGCGTGTCCTGGAGACATAGTACCTATTGAGCAACCTGGGTAATGAATGGAAATCAGTTCCCGCTCCACGGCCCCAGCCTTCAATGGTTGTCGTCACAATTCCTGAGCGTCTGCGACACTCTCTCCTCCCTGCTCGCAATACATGATCTCGGCCATCCTAATCCACATGATCTAAAAGGGGGCAGGAAGAGAAGGAGCATTGGTACAAGGATGTAGTGAGAACAAAAACGAGAATGACGTCAGTCCAACGATTCGACCGACACAAGACTGATACGTACACCGGGAGACCACAGCAACACGAGCTTAGGTTTGGGCATCGGTATGCAGATGCGGAGGAGGTGGTCAAAGAATAACATCGCTAGGCATCGAAAGATCGATCAGAGAACTTTTAGGACCCCACGACGACCGGTACGCGAGCAGCATCTCGTACATAACATACCCCGTCAAGCTCAACGAGACGATTTGCGTGACGATATAGAACGCGAGCGTGCTCAACATCAGTCGTGGGCTGCGATCCCAGAGTACCCATAGTCGGAGTAGTATCATCAAGACTATGGCGTGTGGCGTTTTGATATGTTATTCGACCATCAGCACAGGAATAGAGAAGGAGCTCACAGTTTCTGGTCGCGATGGACAGCATGGCTACCCCAATGGCGTACTACAATACCTTGCAGCTGCGGTGAAGGGATCAGACAGTGGTGGGGGCATTTCTCCATGGCTAAAACTCACAACGATCGTTAATCAGTCCCAGACTCTGTATGGAACAAAGGGAGCGGTATAATTTTCAAAGAGCCAGCTCTAGATGGACTATGGATGAAATTGCAGGACTTGACACCACTTAGCACGGGCTATCGACATCTAGATGGGTATTATACCGTCGTCGTCGTGCTCGCTATGCCATCCGCCGTTGAGAAGTACGTGGCTGTAATGAAGACGGGCCGACGTATCCTTCAAATCTGCGTCACGTTCGTCCACGGATTGGATTAGCGCGATTGCACATCAGTGAGCCGTGGGGAATGGAGACGGGGGAGGCGCAGTAAGACGCAACGGATAGTAGGAACTCACATGGAGAGTTCCTTCCTTATCGTGTCCAGTCGCTCCTGGACCTGCAATATCACCCTACCTCTGAGCTGTTCGTGTTGCTACCCTTGATGATTCTTGGGTCGTTTTGGACGTGACCACCTCCGACTGAAATCATTGAACGTGCAATCCGGGTCCAGAGCTGCCCGAACTCCGGCCTTAACTAGTAGTGGTAATAGAAGCATCATCGCCCGTTCCGTGACAAGTTGTTGTCGTGAACGAGTTACTTGATTTGGTCAATCACTAAGCTGCCTTGTCTCGTTCCCCACCATCATCAACACGATCGAAAAGGAGTCCGATCGGGTACGAGGCGTTCGTCCGACTTCTCATCACGGCTGGGCATCTCAAGGAGGCTGCGAGCTACGTACTGCGGTACGACACGCACAAGCGGGTGGATCTGTACGTGCTGTGCGAGGACTGGCGGGTTGCAGGGAGGGAGTGCAAAGACGTACCGAGCCGGTTCGCGAGGCGGCCCAGGTATGAATGTTTTTGCCTCGCTGCCATCCTCATTGTTTTCACGCCTTTGTTCTAGTTTTGCACGTCGTTTTACGAACAGGCTGCGCAAGTGCATATACCGACACTTGAAGATGCGGCTGAGTACGACGCTGCACAAACTGAGGACGAACAGACGCAGCCGTCCGTCCTCGCTGCGTCCGAATTGGCATCCGTCTCTGGGGTGTCCGGGAACTTAGGCACCAG
>JBBPOL010000667.1:0-11146 GCA_038091435.1 Leccinum variabile | reverse complement strand
AGCGTAGCCGATGAACCTACCCTGAGTCGAAGTTGATAAATCTTGGAGGACCAGCATTTCTGACTCTTCTCCGAGATGTCCCGCAAACAAAATTTTGGGGGTATCGATTAGACTCGGACTGGCGACTTACCCGGGCCCTGCTAAGCTTCACAACCTGTCCCAAAATTTCTATGATCTCCGTTTTGCTCCGAGTCCGCATTCTTTTTTCCCGGGCCTTCGGACCTCACCACCAACATTCAATTATTGTCAGATTCACCTATGCATCATTTGTTTTGTTCTTATCTTATCCCTGATGATCGTAAATATTGACATTTTTCCATTATAAAGGTTTGTGGGAGGACGTTTCACCCACCGTCCATTAGTCCACTCCTCTAATGCGATTCATTACGATAACGATATTTGCAGTCACCAGCAGCCTGGTTTCTCTGGCCATTGCGAAACCTATTCCAAACTTGGAGGCGGGTGGTATCTCCATACCGCTCACCAGACACCCTTCCTCTCCGAACTTCAACGAAAGCATTGATCTAGATGCAATGTCATCTCATACTATATCTGTCAGGGGGTACGTGCAATGAGCCATTACATCTCGTCTGCTCAGCCTTTTATATATAGGGATATTCTTCGTGGCCTGGACAATTATGAGATGAACACGGAGACGATGCATCCTTTCTCTATAAAACGGAGCGGGTCCGGACGGTGGAGCGATATCCTCCCGCTGACTCATCAACCTACCGGTTGGATGGCTGAGATCTCGGTTGGTACTCCTCCCAAGACCTTCAACGGTACGTTCTCCTTGGATCATTCTGATATATATTTACCCTGATCTACGTCACAGTCGAAATCTGCAGTGCCGTAGCGTAGGTGCTTTCTTTCAGTCCATACAGCTGTTTTTGTTCAAGTCAACGCAGTGATACGTGGGTGCTGCAGACTGGCGCTACTGGGATTTCAGGACTCGGAGATCGCGACTTCTGGGATCCTCGTTTATCTAAGTCTGCTAAGAACCAGCGCAAGTCATTTGAGCTCACATATCGAGATGGATCCATCATCCAAGGTGATCTATATACTGATAATGCAACCATCGGTGGATTTACTGTATGTTTTGTATCACTTATGACCGTGACCATTGAATTCTGACGCCAAGCTAGGCAGACCCTCAAACCTTTGGTTCTGCAACACAGCTCAAATCCTATGCATATAACGCAGACGGTTTACTGGGATTGGCCTTCCGATCCGTCTCGAAGATTGGTGCTGATCCGCGTTTGCATCGCTTGTCAGCCAAGGGAGCCTACTTAATCCGACATTCAGGTTCTCGTTGAAACTCACTTCTTCTGGGGCCGAGATGTACATCGGTGGAGCAGACAGTGAGCAGTACAATGGTGACATCGTTTATACACCCATAACGGCGAATCCTGTGGGTTTAAATGGTAGATGGGAGTGGATGTTGCTCACATTCGCATTCATGTAGCCGGGGTTCTGGCAGGTGTCCATGGACGATGTTCGTGTCAATGATGATAAAATTCTCGAAAATGTACCTGCCATTATCCATACTAGTGCAAACTTCATCATCGGGAATCGGGAACGGGTTTCGGAGTTGTACAGACAGCTTGGCGCTACCCTCTTGGAACATGCAGGCATTGGTTACTATTACCGTGAGTTATGATTGCGTTTAGTACCTTTTCTTTCCATCGACAGCCTGTAGTGCCGTGCAAGTCTTTCCCAACAGTGAGCTTCACTTTTGGTGGCAAGACATTTCAAATCCCTCCCGGAGTTCTTAGACTTAGTCCAATTGCGGAAGGCTCTTCGAAATGTTTTAGCGCCATTCTTGCCGACCAGTCGTCTAGCGCCAGAGGTGGGATTTCGTATCTTATCGCTCTCTGAACCCGCTCTTGCGGGGCTCGATGTATCCGTTCTGACTATATTCCTAGAATTTTGGACCATCGGGACACCTTTCCTGGAGAGCGTATACACCGTGTTCGAATACAGTAAATTACAGGTCGGGTTTGCTGACCTTGCTTGAATTATGGGTTAATGTTCATGGTGCATTGTACATTGAAGAATTCAATTTACTATTTATTTGGAGATTTTATGGGTACACACGTTGGAGGGTCGCACTTCCAGAGCTGTAATCACTGAATTACCAACTGTAATGATTGTCGGGGGTAGGCTCAAGATAGCTACAGAACATGAGCGCGTTGGTGGTACCATGACGTACCATCCGGAACGTCGCCAAGCTCTTGAAAAATGCTGGCAGTCCGACGGGAGTTCGACGAGCCATTGTCGTTGCGAACGCCCTTCCCCAAGTGGAACTTATCTACTCCCGCTCAGTCCAGCTCAGTATTCGTAATGTCGTCCGCGCCATGAAAACCACTGGCATGAAGTCCGACTTAATACTTAGATCAAACTCATGAACATACAGTGTACTTGGAACATTCACAATGATTCAAGCGAGGTCTGCAAACCCGACCTGGATAGTACTGTAATCGAACACGCTGTATACGCCCTCCAAGAAAGCAGTTCCAATGTTCCAAAATCCTAGGCCATGTAGTCAGAACGATACCATCTAGTTCCGAACAAGGGAAGCGATGAGCACTGAAATCTCACTTGAATACGAGCGCTTAGCCATGACGACGCCGAAACATTTGGAAGAACCTTCAGAAATTGGTTCAAGTCTGAAAACTTCGGCAGGGATTTCAAACGTCCTGCCACCGAAGGTGAAGCCCAGTGACGGGAAATCGTCGCACGGTACTGCAGGTTGTCGATAAAAAAAACAAGGTACCAAACGCAATCAGAACTCACGGTGATAGTAACCCGAGACTCCATGTTCCACGAGGGTACCACCAAGGTGTCCGTACAATTCTGCGACCCGGTCCCAATCGCCGAAGATGTAGCTTGAGCCAGTGTCGAAAATAACAGGTACATTGTCGAGGATTTTATTACCATTAACACGAACATCATCCATGGACACTTGCCAGAAACCCTAAATGTTGAATGTCAATATCAATAACATCCCGGGCCACTCCCATCTACCATTTGAACTCACAGGACTTGTTACGCGTGTATAAGTGATGTTACCGTTGTACAGCATACTGTTTGCTCCACCGACGTACATCTCGGCCCCAGAAGAAGTGAGTTTAAATGAGAATGTCGGATTGATTATCTTCCTTTGGTTGACAAGCGATAAAAGCAGCGGATCAACACCATATTTCGAGACGGAAGCGAAGGCCAATCCCAGTAAACCATCCGCATTCCCATTGTTCTCTAACTGAGAAGTGTACGTTGTTACAGAACCAAAGTTTTGAGAATCTGCCTAGGTTGGCGTCAAAATTCAATCTGATAAGCAATACAAAACATTTAACATACATTCAATCCAGCGATGGTTACATGGTCAGTATATAGACCACCTTTGACGATGGATCCATCTTGATAACCGACCAGAAATGGCCACTCAGGTACTATCTTGGCAGATTTGGATGAATTGGGATCCCATAGGTCGCGATCTTTCAAGTTGGCAATCCCACTACAGCCAGTCTGCAGCACCCACATATCGCTGCGTTGAATTGAACAAAAACAACTGTATGAAGTAAAAGAAAGCACCTACGCCTCACCGGTGTCTATCTGGACTGTAGAGGAGGGTAAACATATATCAAAACGAGACTCGGAGAATTTACCCTTCAAGGTCTTGGGAGGAGTGCCAATCGAAATCTCGGCAATCCACATGTCATATTGTCCAAACTTTGTCAACGGGACGCGAGCGCCACGCCTTTCAAGTCCGGACTCGGTCCGTTTCAAAGCGAAAGGATGCACCATCCCCATGTTCATCTCGTAATTGTCTAGGCCCCTAAGGGTCTTCCTATAAAAGAATGAGCATTGGAGATGTAACGGTTCATTCCACCCACTCCTCGACCAACATAGCATGAGAGCTCATTGCGTCGAGATCGATGCTTGTGTTGTTCAAAAAGGGCCCTGTGTGTCTGGCGAGTGGTATGGCTATGCCATCATCCGGCGCCTTCCAGTTTGGTACAGGATTTGCAGTGACCAGAGCAACCAGTCTGCTGGTGACTGCAAATATTGTTATTGTGATGCATCGCATTGTAAAGGAGCGGAAGGAATGGCGGTGAAACATCCACCCACACACCTTTAAGAAGCCTATAGTTACAACATCAGATCACGGCCATCAGTAAGATAGGAAACTGTTCACACGGGTATGATGGTTTGCAGATAGTTGATGATCAGACTCGGAGCATCACGGACTTGTTGGGATCCGACAATGGAACGGGATATGTCGTGCCCGTAAGTTTTTTTTTTTTTTTTTTTTTGAGTCAATTAATGTCCTATTGTGGTGCCCGTAAGTTGGAAAGGTTGGTCTGCGCATATGAGACAGGCCATAAGAAATAGAAGGCACATAATATATTGATGATCATGACATTTCAACGCCAGTCCTTTCTACTCCTCTATAATGCGATAACAGTATGTTACAGTATTTTCAGTCACCAGCAGACCGGCTGCTCTGCCCACCGCAAAACCTGTACCAAACTGGAAGACGGGTGGTATGGCCATACCACTCACCAAACACTCTTCCTTTCTGAACTCCAACAAAAGCATTGATCTCGACGCAATCAGCTCTCATGGCATATCAGTCTAGATCAGAAACATAAAATGTTATATTCACGACGATTAAAATGAACTCTGAAATCCGACCTGTACAGAGGTGTGATAGAAACACATTGTATGAGCCCTGCAGGAAAGGCATGTCGATGATCCAAAATCCTAGGCTATGTAGTCAGAACGAGTAAATCGAGCGCCGCAAAAGGGGGTTCAGGGAGCGATAAGATATGAAATCTCACCTGGGCCGATAGGCGAGTGGTCGGCAACAATGGAGCGGAAACATGTTGGAGAGCCTTTCTGAACTGGATCATGTCTGAGAACTCCGGGGGCATTTTAAACGTGGTGCCACGAAAGGTAAGGCTCACTGTCGGGAAAGAGTCGCATGGCACTGCCGGCTGTCGATGAAAACAAGGTACCGACAGCGCAATGAGAACTCACGGTAATTGTGAATAAAGTCTCCATTTGCCTCGAGGGTACCGCCAAGGTGTCTGTACAACTCTGAAACCCGTTTTCGATCTCCGAAGATGAAGCTTGCACCAGTGTCGAAGGTAGCAGGTAAAATTTCGTGGATTGTATCATCATTAACACGAACATCGTTCACAGATACCTGCCAGAATCCCTACACAAGTAAATGCCGATGTCAGCGCCATCCACTCGCATCTGCCATTTTAACTCACAGGATTTGTTAGGCGTGTATATGCGATGTCACCATTGTACAGCATAATGTTTGCTCCAACAAGGTAAATCGCAGCCCCAGAAGATGAGAGTTTAAATGAGAGTGTCGGATCGATTAGCCTCGCTTGTCTGATAAGCGATACAAACAGCGGATCAGCACCAAATTTGGACGTGGAAGCGAAGGCCAATCCCAGTAAACTGTCCGCATCTCCATTGTTCTGTATCCGAGAAGTGTACGATGTTGCAGAACCAAAGGTCTGAGGATTTACCTAGGTTGGCGTCAAAATTCAATCAACATGCCGATAAGCAATACGAAACATACAGCGAATTCAAGGATGGTTACATTAGTGTAACGATCACCTTTGACGACAGATCCATGTGAATGTTTGAGCTGAAACGATTTCTCCGCAGATCCGGATGAATGGGGATCCCACAGATCGCTGCATCGAGTTGAACAAAAATAGCTTTATAAACGAAAAGAAAATACCTACGCTGTACCAGTGTCGATGTCGACTGCCACGTATATGAGGGTGAACATAAATAGGAATGATAAAAGGAGATTTTACCCTTCGAAGTCTTTGCAGGGGTGCCAATCATCTCCCCACGACTTCCGAGTCCGGACACCGAGTCCCTTCGTTTGACAGCAAAAGGATGCATCGACCCCGTGTTCATCCCGTAAATGTCTAGGCCACTAAGGATATTCCTAAGAAAACAAGGATGAGCAGACGAGATGTAACGGTTCATTCCACCTACTCCCTGACTGATATGCCACGAGAGCTGATTGCGTTGAGATCAAAGTTTTTGTTGAGGTTCGGAAAGGAAGGGTGTCTGGCGAGCGGTCTGGCCATGCCACACGCATCCCAGTTTGGCGTAAGTTTCGCCGTGGCCAGAGCAACCAGTCTGCCGGCGACTGCAAATATGGTTACCCTAAGAAATCGCGCTTTAGAGGAGGGGACAGGACTGGAGGTGAAGTATCCACCCACAGACCTTTATAATGCTATCATAAGCCAATAGTAACGATATCCATAACTAAGTATCAGGGATAGGATCAAATCGAATGATGCATAGGTGAAACTGATGATGGTGATCAGTGAATGATGAGTGTCATCCAAGCGGAGAACAAGAACGCGGTGCAAAACGGAACTTGGTTGAAGGCTCCATAGGGAACGACTCGGACTGTTTCTTCCTGCCTTGGGAGACTAACATGAACCTTTGATAGTAAATTTGGGGGACAGGCTGTCTTGTAGAGCCCGCATTAGGGTACGACGGATTGCCTATTGGGTTGCGAAGTTGTGCAACTAGATGGGATGTGCGAAGCGCAGTGAGTGTGCATCATCTTCGTAAGCCTTCTCCCCGGGGGGTCCGTCAAATCAGTACTCGGAACAAATGATTGTGCAACCTACCGCCGTTGGCCCGACCATCCAACTCCCAAATGCCCGACTCAACCGCTGACATATGATCTGAAAACTCGACGACTTGTTCCTGGGTCAACCGCAACCCGACTTGAAAGCCTTCGCCTGTTGCGCCGTCGCCTCCCGCACCTCCACTCTAAACTTCATCGCTTTCATCGCCGCCGGACAGTCACGTCAAACCGACGCTTGCGAATCCCGTTCCCTTCCGAAATTGTGAAGACGGCGTAGCGCGTGCATTCATTTCTCTCAGCTCGTAAACGCGTCGTGCACAGACAATAGCTAAAAGCTCGCCGGCTTGAACTTGAACACGGTCCCAAGCCACCGTCTGCGCAGCGTCGACGGCAGGGTGAACGAACTGTCCGGGTCACCACGTGGCAGGCGAGACCGACATGGTTGGCGTCAGCGTCGGAGACGTATCGATGCTCTCATTTTTCTGCAACTTGCGCGGCGATATCAGAGGTTGTCGCCGCACGTTCGGTGCACCCATCTCCCTAAGTCTTCCCGTAATGTCAGACAGCTTTGAAGGCAATGACTTTTAGAGTCGTATCAAGTACGTTGAAAGCGAGACACTGACGCCTATATGCGGTTCCGTGACACGGTGAACACTGATCGCGATGAAACTACCGCATTTGCTACTCACGAAAAACGGTTCATTCCATGTAACTTGATGTAAGTGCCAACAGTAACAATATCCACGGCACTGGGGGATGGAAACAAATCAAATGATGCATAGGTTAAACTGATGATTGAATGAGGTGTAGATGTGGCGCAAAATGAAACAATCAGTGCTTCTCAAAAAAAAATTCATATTTCTTGGTAAATTTGGGAACCTGGTAGGCTGTCTCGCAAAGCCTCCACGCTATCCTCTTTACCCTGTTTATTATGGCCTATATCATGTGCGCAAACCAACCTTTCCGACTTCACGGGCACGACACATCCCATTCCTTTGTCGGATCCCAACTTGAATCAGTGTATGATGTTCTGATCGCACATCGAAGCCGCTCAAAACGTGCGTGGACAGTCTTTCGGCAAGTTCCGTTTGGATCAAATTTGACCCACGCATGATTCAATTTGTACCAATCCCTGATGCGGCCGTGGACGGTTACTGTTGGTTTCTCAACATAAAGGTCTATGGGTGGATGTTTCTCCGCCAGTCCTTTCCACTCCCCTAAAATGCGATTACTTACGGTAACCATATTTGCTGCTCTGGTCATTGCAAAACCTGTACCAACCCGGGAGGCGGATGGCATAGCCATACCACTCTCCAGATACACACCCTTTCAAAACAACGAAAGCATTAATCTCGACGCAATCAGCTCTCATTGTATATTGGTCGAGGAGTGGGTGGAATGAACCGTTACATCTCCAATGCTCATGTTTTTTTAGGAAGATCCTTGGGGGCCTAGACAATTACGAGATGAACACGGGGACGGTGCATCCTTTCGCTCTGAAACGGGGCGAGTCTGGACTTGAAAGGCGTGGCGCTAGCTTCCCTCTGACGGCTACTAGTACATATAACATGTGGACTGCGGAGATTTCGATTGGCACTCCTCCCAAGACCTTGAAGGGTAAATTCTCCGAGTATCATTCCGATGTATGTTTACCCTCATCTACATCACAGTCGTAATAGACACTGGGACAGCGTAGGTACTTTATTTTCTTTCATAAAGCTGTTTTTATTCAGGTTAACGCAGCGATATGTGGGTGCTGCAGACTGGCTGTACTGGGATTGCCGGAGATCGCGACCTATGGGATCCCAATTCATCCAAATTTGCCAAGAAACAGCATCAGCCATTTCAGCGCCAATATGGAGATGGAACCATCGTCCAAGGTGGTGTATATATTGATAATGTAACCATTTTTGGATTCACCGTATGTTTTGTATTGCTTACCAGCATGACGATTGAATTTTGACGCCTTGAACCTAGGCAGATCCTCAGACCTTTGGTTCTGCAACATCATACAATTCTCGACTACCGAACAATGGAGATACGGACGGTTTACTGGGATTGGCCTTCGCTTCCATGTCCAAATTTGGTGCTGATCCATTGTTTGTATCGCTTATCAGACAAGGGAAGATAATCAATCCGACATTCTCATTTAAACTCTCTTCTTCTGGGGCTGAGATGTACGTCGGTGGAGCAAACAGTATGCTGTACAAAGGTGACATCACTTATACACGCGTAACAAAACCTGTGAGTTGAAATGGCTGATCCGGGAGTGGATGTTACTAACATTGATATTCAACATGTAGAGATTCTGGCAGGTGTCCATGGACGATGTTCGTGTCCATGGTAACAAAATCTTGGAAAATGTGCCTGTTGTTTTCGACACTGGTGCAAAATATATCGTTGGAGATTGGGAACGGGTTTCAGAGTTGTACAGACACCTCGGCGGTACCCTCGTGGAACACGGACGCTTTGGTTACTATTACCGTGAGTTCCGATTGCGTTTGGTATCTTGTTTTCATCGACAGCCTGCAGTACCGTGCGACTCTTTCCCATCGCTGGGCTTCACCTTCGGTGGCAGGACATTTGAAATTCCTCGCGAAGTTTTCAGACTTAGACGAATTTCTGAAGGTTCTCTCAATTGTTTAGGAGTCATCATAGCTCAGCGCTCGCGTACCGGTGAAATTTCAATCCTTATCTCTTCATCAATCCCCTTTTTCGGCACTAGATTGAATCGTTCTAACTATATGGTCTAGGATTTTGGAACGTTGGGCTTACTTTCCTGCAGGGAGTATACAGCGTGTTCGATTACAATGCTCTCCAGGTCGGTCTTGCGGACCTCGCCTGAATCATCGTGAATGTTCCCAATACACCGAATATGTATGAGTCTTGATCCAAACATTATGCGGGTTGGCCGTTAAACATTAAACTACCGGCTATAACAGTTGGCGGGTGTAGGCTTAGGAGAGATATAGCGCAACTTTCTGGCACACCTTCATGGTAGTCTTTCCTTCCACCCTCAATTTTCCAAACGCACTGCATTACTCCCTTACTACGTAGGCCTCCGGGCCCAAGTACTTTTCATCCACCCCATCGCACCGTGCTCCCTTTCACCGTTTTGTACCAAAAGAGCACTGCGGGCGGAGGTCTGGCGGGAACTGCCAGTGGGTCATGCCCATTTCCGTTGCACGACGCAAAGTAGTGGCAGCAGTTTGCGGCCGCCGTCAGCTGGAAACACGTGAGTGCCTCGGGCTCGGCGAGGCACCCACACGTGCACAGGTAGTAAAAGGGCTCACCGCACTCGACGTACTCGCAAGGTAGGGTTCGGAGGAACTCTCCCAGACGTTGTAGAGGCGCATGATATTTTGGTGGTCGATGAGCCTCATGATCACGATGATGTTGTGAACATCTCTGTCCAAAAGAGCTGGAATCGCGCCATAATGTTCTTGACTAGTAGACGTGTAGCCGACGTCTGACTCTGAAGATCAATGTAATCTTGAGTTCGTTCTTGTAGTGCACAGGAGGCAAAGCTCCGCTTGTGAGCGTAGTCTGGTGCCCCCACTGAGCAACACGAGTAAATGCCAAATCTCTTCGATATACGACAACGCTACCTCTTCATTGTCGTTTTTGAGCATGATCACGATCGTGTCTTGATGGCTCGACAAAAACTCGAGGGCCTAAGTAAGCGAATCAATACAACGCAAACGAACCAAATCGTAACACGCGCGAGCCCAGCGATGCGAGCATGGCCGCGATCAGCTGCAGCGTCGGCATAAAAAACTGATGATGCCGCTAGATCGCACAAAGCAAAAACGAATCTTGGTCTACGAGCGCGTGAGCCAAGGCACAGAACCATCAACGAGGACAAAACGCACCCATAGACGACTGATCCTCTTCCGGCCTCGCATCCAAAAACGCGCACTGCAACAATCGGGAGAATCTGTGACTCCAACAACCGCTCCGCATCCGATCGCGTCTGCGTCACAGTGCGTGTGAACAAGGACATCTTGGCCTCGTACACATACAACGGGTTCAAATCGTCTGCGCAATCCGTCAGTCCACACACACGAAGGGACTCGAAACGGCTCGACGCACCCGGATCAGGTTGCAAGTGCATCTCCGCCTCCTTCAACCCCTCACGAAATTTGTCAGGACGCCATACCGCATCAACGACACCAATAACATGCGCGACGCGTCCCCGCGACACAAATGCGCCAGCGAACCGAGCAGCATGAACGCCACCGTCTTCTACACCTCTGTCCCGTCGATCGCGTCCCGCGATATCGTGCCCGCTTCCAACGCAGGCTGTGCACGCGTGTAGGCATCGGCGACGGATAGTCAACGGGTGTCTTGCAATCATTCCGCAGGACGTGGTGCGGGCGTAGGGTGTGAAATGGAGGGGGAGGCGGGCCCGCTGGTCCGCTGCTGCGCCCGTCATCGTGTCCGTTGTCGACGGTCGTCGCATCGTCGCGTGTAGCACAAGGGTGCCACGTCACCGTCGTGACT
>JBBPOL010000666.1:0-11147 GCA_038091435.1 Leccinum variabile | reverse complement strand
CATGCATGCCCTTATCTGCGTCGTCTCCGATGACAAAAAAGGCACCTCCTCCACCGCCGGCATGCAACGCACTATCGAAACCTCTGCCCTCTTCCCGCAGCGCCTCTCCGTCGTCCCCGACCGGATGCGCGGCATCACGGAAGCCATTCAAAAACACGACTTTGACACGTTCGCAGCCATTACAATGAAGGACTCGAACCAGTTCCACGCCGTCGCGCTTGACACCGACCCACCCATCTTTTACATGAATGACGTCAGTCGCACGATCATTGCCGTCGTGACAGAGTACAACCGCGTCGCGCTCGAAAAGGGCGGCAAGCGCAAGGCCGCCTACACGTTTGACGCGGGTCCGAACGCAGTCATCTACGCGCCTCGGGAGAATATGAGAGAGATAATCCAGTTGATTGTCTCGTACTTCCCTCAGGAGTCTTTCAAGGACCCTTTCCAGATCTTTGCAGGTGCCGCGGTCGAGGGGCAACTTGTGGACGGTTTCAATGCCGCGGTAGCCAAGTGCTTTGACACGGGGGCCGTCAAGACGCTCATCCATACGGCTGTCGGAGATGGGCCGCGCGTCAGGGGTGACGAGGAATCCTTGCTGGGCGACAATGGTCTGCCCAAGACGTTGGCCTAGATTGATGCTATTCTTGTTGATCTAGTTGCGGTGCTCACCTCTCTCGTGTCCATGTAATAGAAAAATCAGTGTACTGCTAGTTGTTTTTCGGGAATCTATAGATGTGTAGGCTTTTCCTTCGGGGTCTAGTTTCGACTTATATTTTCGGTGGTCAACCAAAGTATCCATGATGGTTGACGGCGGATACTTGTACCCCAATTCACTGCAGAAGCTCTTCTGGGAAGAAGTGATTCAAGCACTGATCGCCGTGTTCTCGGCTCTTCACTCGGGTCACTTTGTATTTGAAGGAAGTTAGGATCGTCACGCTGGTCGTAGCGCCGCATCATGCATCAGTTCCCACCCGTCCATCTAACCATTCAAGCATCTAGTCACGTCTACACTACCCCAGAAAATTTAGAGCCTTATAACACTGATCTCGCCGATAACTTCTCAAGTTCTTATCGCCACACACATGGTATGTACCGTAAGCGAGAGTGTCAGCATCAACCTTCGTCCACCTTTCCCCCGCCGCCAAAGGAGAAAAGAAAAGAAGGCAACTTGTAAAATACCCAAGGAAAGAAGGCCGCCACGGCCGCCACATCCAGTCTGATTGACATCCTGTGAGTCCGGAACTTGTTTCTGTCACCGTAAGTACCGTATCAAGTGATGTGAGTTTAGTAAGTAAGCGGACTTCGCCTCCGACGACCACCTTTCCACCGACGAAAAACCACGGTTGGAACGGTACAGTCAACATAAGAAGGCGAATAGAATACCTAAAACGCAGAGTTGTCTGAATGTACAGTGTATACAGTACTGGAAGTACTTGGGTAGTTGGATGATTACAACTCCGGCTCCGACTACCTCCGAGTCGGTGAACCGACGGAACCATCCACGCACGACAGCGGTTGTACCAAGCCGTTCAACATAAGTACAGCGAAACTTCAACAACCCACGAATTTGATTCCGACCACAACCCTCCAATGTTTACAGTGGACGCCCAGGGTTGTGACCAACGGCGCGCTGCACAATATTTGCACACGGTGACACGGTCGTCATCGATTCATCCATGGGCGGCCCAGCGCCCAGCTATGTACGGAACCGTCTGCCAACCGACAATTCCGATAACACCACCGACCCTGGCTCCTCCAACTTTGAGTAAGTAATTCTCGGGGCCGATGGCGAGCCAGCAACTTTATCGTACCGTGAAAGGTAATCATTGAACAAGGGTCCTTCCCGAACGAATTCATCCATCTTGAGCCCGTTGTTTGTTTCCCAATGCGGCGGATTCGGAGCATAGAGAAGCTTAACCTTGATAAGATTCAAATACGTAGCTACTAGTTTATCAGCCGAACCGGACTCGATTCAAATCTGCAATACATGTTGTAAGACGCTACATTCCTGTTTCTGTCAAGTAAGTGAACAACGACCAACCGGTCCCCAGTAGTGAGAAAGTGAGAAAGAAGTAATCTATGTCAGGTCAACGGAGTGGAGGAGAAAGAGTGTTAGATCTACGTATACGTATATACCAGTACAACAGATGGCATAACAAAAATTCCAAAATACATCAAACCGTGCAAGAAGAGAACGAGTGTTTCGAGTTGAAAAGAAAGTGGAGAACTTGACAATAATAACCTATAAACATAAAACGCAGCATCACGGTTAATGCAGCACGGGTTTGAGACCCAACAGCTCGAGGCCACCACAAACGGGACCTGGGCGCAAAACGGGAGAACGCGTCGACATTATGTCTCCCACTCCTGCTCCCGTCTTCGCCTAGATGCGATCATCAACCCATCTCCTTCATCCCCGCCGTTCTCCCCAACTCCATGCTCTCCCGCACTCCTCTCTGCCTCTTCATAGGACGGCAGCCCACGCATACTCGTCAACGGCGTCACCCCACCAATAAACCCCTGCAAGGCCACTTCGTAGTCAGGCACCTCCGTATACGCACGATGCCATAGAGCGCCCTCCGACTCCGGCGCCGCCACAGGCGAGAAAGTGAGCGTGTGTCCATGTGCGTGCGGTCCCGCCACAGGAACTGGCAAGGGCATCGGCGTCATCGTCATCGTGGTAGAAATATACGGTCGCTGCGCACGATCACGATACCCATGCCCCCCTTCCGGCAAGGACGTCAAGTTCGAATGTGAACTTGACCGCGAGGACAACCAGCCAGGCGGCGTCAACGATAGATATGGCTTCAGCTGTATGCTAAACAGCCCAGGCAACGACCGACTCGCATGCCCGTTGTGCACAAACGTCTGGTGGGAAGCGGAAATCAGATGGGGAAGAGTAAGAGCAGGTGTCGCCGCGGAAACAAGAGGAGCAGTAGGAGAACCAAGGGTCGTCGTTGTCAAATGCCGTTCAGGGCTCGGTGCACGGCTCCCACGCCGACTGACAAGTCGGCTTTCCGGCCGGCTATGAGCACTGAGATCGAACGGAGAATGCGAGTGTGGGCTCGTGTTGGCGCGGGTCCGGATAGGCGCGGGATTTGAAATGGAAAGGAGAAGCTCGGAATTAACCCATTCAAGTGGCGTGCTGGCCCCCGTCTGCGGCACGTGGGGAAGGTGAGATGAAGTAGGATGAGGCATCAAGGGAGATGCAGCACCGGACGGTGACAAGGCACCAGCAAGGGATTGGTGTTCAGGCATCAACGTTGGAGTGATGTTGCTGTGGACCCAAGGGTTGGGCACGCGGGTCGTGGCTGAATCCGGGAGATACATATTTGCCACTCGATCGCGGACGTGTGCGGAATAGCTGGGAAGCTCAGCATCATGCTCTTCTACAATAGGGGCTTCAGGACCTCCGAGAAGCAGCCGACGGGTGGCCGCAGAATTTGCCCTGGCTGCGTCAAGCAGCCGGGCATCGAGGATATGCATCGGAAGAGAACATCGTAACTCGGAAGTATGCCCATCCAAGTTGGACATGAGAATGGACCATCGTATCCGATGCGTGACCGTGATCGGGTCGAGGGAATGTGAAGGAGTGACGGACTTGGGAATGTATACATTTAGTTGAGCCACGACGTCGTCCTGGCTTATCTGGAGGTCTTGCTCCGCGGTTGAACTCGACGTCTGGGCGATAGGCTCGGCATTGGTTGTCGGATGCTCGTTTTCTATCAGTGGCGATGCTGGTCCAGAATGAAACCGAAGTGACGGAGAGGAGGAGGAGGAGGAGGAGGAGGAGGAGGAGGAAGAGGAGGAAGAGGCTGTACTTGACACCTGTCGCAGGGTGAGATCATCGTTGAGAGAAGCGGCCAGCGACCCAAAACTGTGTGAACGGTCTTCGCTCGACAATCCCACTGATGGTTCACGGGCACTCGCGTACGGATCCATCAAGGGTATAGCATTTCCATTATGGATTTCATGGAGTGCGGTGACGACTGCGCGGGTATGTTCCTGGACCCCATTTCGGCACGGTAGCCTTGTCGTCTCGTTTATGGTTGTCGCCACCGTTAGGACCCTGACGCCTTTCGAAAGGGGTGAGAACTTGACGACCGCGGTCACGTCGTCACCAGCTGCCCAGGCCTTGTGTGGGATCATGATGGAGTACATGAGCTTCCCTGGCCAAGTATTCTCGATTTCAAGGGACTGCTGATACTCCAATGCTTCGGCGGCAAAGGTCCGGATTATGGATATTGGCATTACGGCCTGCATGTTGTGGGCAAGACCCGGACGTACGGCAACTGCGCGGAGCTTGTAGCTCACATGGGCCCCACCGTGAACGCTGCTCGCGATGCTCGATGGCAATGAACCACCTAACTGGAGTTGGAAAGGAAACTGGTGATAACCAGCTTTTAGCGTATGGCTGTGACGCTTCTCCCCTTCGAGGAAGGACCACTCGTGATGGCAGATGGTGTACCACTGCGGTGAGGCGCCCAAAGTCAAGCTGTGGAGAGGGATATGAGCAAGAAGAGACTGAGAGAAGCGAGCAACACCTACCTGTCGGCCGAGGGTATCGGCAGCTTCGCCTTGCCCCTGAAAAGGAGCGTGATCTCCTTGATGGACGTGGGCTCTGTGAGGTGCAATACGATGTAGCCCTTGAGCAGAGCAGGCTCGACATCGACGCTAGTGCCTTTGAGGGAAAGTGTGTCTGAATCGACGACGATGTCGATGCCCGCCTTTTCTTTCTCCTTGGTCATGTCGTGGTGGTGGTCCTGGTGAGAAGACGAGCCTGGGACGAGGCCCGAGAGAGCAGAGTGGAGAGCGGAAAATAGATGATCATCGTCATGACCCTGAGCTGGTATTTGACCTTCACGCGATGGTGGTCTCGTCAGCGAGAAAGTCATGGCAGGGAAAGTGACAGGATAAGCGGTATTACGGAGTAGACTGAATCGGGGAGCGTGTGGTGTAAGGACAGGGTTGGAATGAATCGATGGAGTGGTGGAAGAACTAACCTAGAATGGCCCTTTTAGATCAAACGGGGGTAATGTATTGAGAACGAGACTGAGAAGAGGGTGGCAGCGAGTCTGTGAAGTTGGAGTGTGCATGGCTGGCCCGCCCGCCTTTATTCATACGCTCCAGTACGGAATACCAGTTCGGAAGAGAATTGGAATTGAACTGGCACCGCGATGAACGCAGGGAATTCCCGGAAGGCAAATGCTACCCACGCACTGCCAAAACTTGTCAAATGGGTCATTCGTTCCGAATCTCATTGATGCTTGATGCGGCGGCCTTGGCTCAAAATTGTGTGGCAGATGCGGCCGGGGCTATGATACAAAATCCCGTCGTGCCTGTGATTGTGTTGTTATCGAGCTTGCTGCTGCGCGTTCAACTGGTACTGCGCCCGATACGGCGACTCTGCTTTATTGCTCGACGTTTCAGCTCACAACACTAGACTATTCGAGCAAGCGCCGGCGAGTCAGTCCATCTCACAGCCTCTGGCATGAGTTATGGGGTGGAAAGAAGGGCCTAGGTCGACTCTAGAATTCAGATCGCCCCGCCTGGAGTTCGGCTTCTCACACCCTCGGGGAACTCGGTGAGCATCAGATGGTGTCATTTTTCATCCCCAGATAAATCGCTCGATGTGTATCCATCCATCACTGCCCGCGTTCCATGGCAAGACTACTACAGTAGTAACTATAGTACTCGGACAACCAGAGAGCGATCAACTAGGATTATGTAATCAACCCACGTGGCACAGCATATTTTCTGACGTTCGAGGGTGCACCGGTGATCGATGCCGGTTAGACAACCGGTAGATCAATGTCTCTTCAAAAACGCTGTGGAAGATCGCAGGTCGTCATTGGACCCTCAGGCTTCCATTGTTATCATCATATCTGATTCCGGCCGTCCATCTGAACACGGTACATATGTCTTCGAAGTTCGGACATCAACAAATTCGTGTCCCGCGTTGAAGATCGACAGGCCTCAAAATTTATTCTCAATTTGGAGCGGTCATGACGAACGTGTTGCTCGAATCTCACGTCATTGTATTCCAATACCTGCACATTTGATGATTATTCACACAATCTAGTTTGCTCGGAGCGCTCCGCGTGTACAGCCCACTTGAGCTTGTTTCAAAGCATGGAATTCTTATCGGCGTCGATGAAGCTATTGATCGGTGCATTTGTATGTATGATTGGGGGACAGCAGAACCATTCATTTCCTGTGTATCGTGTCGTTCTAGAAATCACCAAGTGATGCAAAGATGAATTCCGGGTCAAAGTTCCTTTTGTCTATCGCTGTACTATCACGATTCACTAGTTACATGATCGCTATTGCGACGCTCCTCGCTCGAGCGATGATGCAATATTTATGCTACACTGGTAGCACCGGGTGCCATATGGGACTCGTCTTATCACCTGTCATATTAGACTTGCTATCAACCAGAAATCCGAAATGTCAGATATACATTTGAATTTGGCACCCAAAATGTCAAAAAGCTGCGGCTCCGAAGTCTTATCCGCTTACTACCTGACCCGGATCTGAGGATTGATTGAGGTCAGCTAACATCGGTTACTACCGTCGACTACCAGCGAATCGTAGCTGACCGATAGGCTCCTTGATCGGGCTCGGCGTCTTCAGCCCTCTTCTTCTGTTACACTTGTTTCGACGGATATGTAGCGGAGATGACTTGAATGACAGGACTTGTCTTGCCCCTAGAAGTAGGAACAATTATTACGTCCATGATATGCATGACATTGTACGATCCACCGATAGAGATAAGGATGGGCTTCATCCTGTGCGTCCGTATTCACCCGGCTTTCCACGTAATACCGAGTCATTTGTTGTTATAAATCAGGAAGTTCACTGAGTCACCGGAAGCAAGATGCTAATCTCCGTAAAATGATGTGAAGCAAGTATAGACACTGGCAAGTATCGGCCTCGAGCAACTCCAAATCGAACTAAATGGGGTCTGGGCCATTCCACAGGAAGCGAATCAGGTGACGTTCCTTTTTCTTTTTGCAAGCATGTTCGAGACCTCAGGCCTACTGGCCGCCTACATATTGATCCGTGTCTCGATCTTGGCGAACGGCGGGAACGGTGCGTGTGAACAGTGTGGTAGTGGCAGTGAGTCGTGTCAACGCGTGATCCACTCGTTCGATCCTCGTGGAACTTCGGACATGTACGGGACACGGGATGGACGAACTCCGTTCCCTTTATGCCGTTCGCTCATATCAGAAAAACCAGTGCAAGTATATCGGTCATCGAAATTCTTAATGTTCCTTGTGTACATGTGGCCCGAGGCCCATTCGCACGTACTCACCGGAGCAACTTCCCGTTGTGATAACTCGTCGAAAACACCTACTGCTGCCGTGGACCTTCAAGCTTCAAGTTGGACATGCTTTCAAATCAAGACAAATAGTCTAATACCCAGTCAATTACAGTAGTGAGCCCGATCAAAATAGTACTACTGATGGCGGCTCAGTACTGTCCCGATAATAGATATTTAAAAATAATGCCGATTGCAGCCCCTGGCAGGCCGCCGTGCTCGGCGTGGATCACTGGCAATGTAATGCAGACTCAACGTCACTACGTCGTGGGCTCCCGTTCATCCCGAGTTCACCCGAAAAGGGTTTATTTTCCCATGATCGAGAACTTATAGGCTTCTGCGTGACTTTCCTGCGCCTACTCGCCACCATAAGTACATACAGCCAACAGCATATTCCGAGCCTCCGGCTCTCCGGAAGTGACTTATCCTATCTATCGCTGTGAGACACCATGCGAAACCAGGCTGTATCAAATCTTTCCTGATTCGCATTCCAGATCCCCGTTCTTGACGACCGACAGTCGGATTATTTATATCCAATAACGTTGCTTTGTGGCTCGACTTCACAGATACCGGGACGCTACCATCTGCCAGTCAACACCGTGACCCTGGTTTAAAAAAACACTCTTAGGTCCGAACGGCTTTGAATTAGACCATGTTTGGGTCGCTGTCATCACGACACGATCGACGTCGCTACATGATTCTGGTGCCAATGTCGGACCGAGGAACTCAGGCTTGTGGTGACGAGTTATCTCGCTTGCATGGTGCGCCGATATGAACGATGCTCGACGGCCCGGTGAGGATTCCGAGTTCTACTGTCACTTTTGGACACTCTGCCTCCTTTCCGTGAACTTGCCGTCGCGAAGGCAACTGAAATTCTCTCAAGCCAATGTTGGTCCCCTCGATCACATGTTTACTGAGCGTTTGAACATCGTCGCAAACTATCTTTCCCACCGGCACCTGCAACTTGGGGAAATCACGGACCTCAATGAGGCTATCATTCTCGATCGAGCGACATGTTTTGAGGCAATGACGGATCCATCATCCTGGGGCGATAAGCACACATGGGTACTAGCTGCAGAGTTGCACATCCTTGTCGCACACACAAACAAACCCTTTGATCACTTTCTCAACATCATCTTGCCTACCAACGAACATCTGCATATCCTCGAGAACCTCACTTCGTCACTAGCAGTCCATGCATTTTCGCCTTGTCTGCGCAATCAGCGTCCAAAGAATGAGTTGCTTGAGCAGGGACGTGGTATGTTATATTCTGGAATCGGGTCACTCGAGTTACAATGTTGAGATATGTTCTAGCCTCATCAGTTGATGTTGAAGCCGGCCACAAGTCGGTCATTTGCAGCACGGTGTCAGTTCTCAAACGTTCAGGGCAAAATGGCACTTGCCAGTGGGTCTTGGTCTGAATCTCGCACTCCCCTACTACCCTTAAACCATGTAGAGAATATCATTACCGCTCGTATGAAAGGTCAGGGGAAGGCAAAGGCGGTCAGACAGCCTGCAAATGATGCTCGTGAGGTTATGGTCATAGATTAGCCTCCCGAACTTAGTTAAAAACCGTCCGGGTATACCCATTCTAGGCCCTAAAGTCTCCGAGCCATGATGTGATCAATTCGCATGTTCCAGCTGTTCTTATCGCTAATACGCGCAAGTTACGCGGTCTTGCCCCAATTCAAATTGCAGTCTACAGCGCAAACCAGAACTCATCTTGAAACCTGGTAAGTGTACCGATCACGACGCATGCGCATGCTTTTCGGAATCACACTTCGACGATGACAAACCAAAACGCCTTCTAAATCTGCCTCTTCCAGGAGAAATAAAAGAGGCGAGCAAAGGACGAGAAGGCAAACAAAGATGACTCGATAGATATAGATATCAACAACAACGTCCGTACTAACGCCGCACCCGCCTGTAAACCCGACCCAATCTATTCGCGCTCTTACGCCTTGTACAGCGTATCCAAAAAGATGGTCGCCACCTCCCCGACAATCGTCGGTCCGACAGCGCTCGAACTTCCAACGCCTGTACGCGTCCGATGGGGAAAGGATGATTAGAGTGACCGTGAAAAGAAAACCTCGATACGTACCGTACAATGCCACCATCGTCCCACTGCCCGCTGGCGCCTCCTTCGCCGCCGCCACGCAGATCTTGAGATCAGAGATAAACGTATCCACAGCCTGCAACGTCAAACGCTAACACCATCCTTCGTGTCAGTCATCGAGAGAAACGTCGCTATGAGATACTAAAGAAACGCGACGCACTGTACACGCAATGTGCACCGCAGGCGGGCCGCTCAGCGCATTCAGGTGCCATCCCCTCTTGGCCATCCTATCTCCAATCTCGTACACGTTCATCGACTTGATTTTTGAGCCAAATGCCACGACCGAGGCTGGAGGAGAACCGAGAACGTAGATTTCGGGGATCGACGCAGTGATAGCGTTGGCGATCTTTCGGGTACAGGTCACGATATCGCGGCAAGATTGGAGGTAACCACTATAAGAGAAGGAGGATGAGCTTAGGGCATCTAGAGGCAAAAGGGACGCACTCGGATCCCATGTATTGCATCGCAGCCCATGTTCCGGCGATCAAGGCACCAGGTCTATGTAAAGTATCCAGCATGGGTATCGCGTAACATCATGCATCTTACCTTGATCCAGACAAGCTAGGACTCGCATATACACCCCCTGTTTTTCGCATCAGTGATCGGAGTGAATAGTAAACACGTTCGAAAAACTGACCGGTCCAGTTCGGATTGACATAGTATTGGTATTTTCGAAGTGCAGCAGTGCGGTACATGATCACCGAAGATCCCTACAAATATGAGCTCGTAAAACTGACTTGCACGCCCAATCTAAAAGCTCACCTTGGGTGCAAATCCATACTACAACACGAACGTCACGTGAGCCAATGTGTCTTACGAGAAACAAGAAAGAAACGAACCTTGTGGGTATCACAACTAACACTCGTCACTCCACGAACGCGGAAATCAAACGGAGTCAACTTGTAACGACCGTCTTCACCATCTGCAAGACCAGCCTCCTGGAGGAAAGGCACAATGAAAGAGCCGAGACAGCAGTCCACGTGCAGACCAATGTTGTATCTCATGGCGAGTGCACCCAGAGCGACGATGTCGTCTTGGTTGCCGTCGGGGAAGTTGACTGCCGAGCCTACGAGCTAGGAATAGATGAGTGACAAGACCTCGAGTGAGGTAAAACAAAGTCACCAAGATGGTATTTGCGTTCCTGATCGAAAATGTTATATCAGATATGTACAAGAGGAGGGAAGGGAAGGTACGAACATGGCTCTGCGCACGCGTTTCAGATTGACCTTGCGCGTCACGGGGTCTACAGGAACCTCGTGAACCTTGACACCCATGTAGGCTCCGCCCTTGTCGAACGCGGCATGCGCAGTCGCTGGGACGATCCTGCAACACACCATACCATCAGTCCTGAACGGGACACGGAGAACACAGAGTAGACGATGTACATTTCAGGATTGGTAATGCCTTTGACGTCTCTCGCCCAGTCCCTATAAGTTTTGATGGCCATGATGATCGACTCGGTACCACCGGACGTCATCGTCCCAGCGCCATCCGGGTTGCTGTACAACTTCAAGCACATTCTAACAATCTCGGCCTCCATCTTCCGAACGGAAGGGAAGACGTCGGGATGAAGTGGATTGGAGACGGCGTAACGCTGGAACGCGGCGACGATAACCTTTGAGAGATCGTCTCCACCGTCTAACGTCACGTCAAGGAGTCAGTTCTTGTACGACGAACGACAGAGAGCGCCGAGTCCACATACGATAAATC